>CM050168.1:136119033-136425263 GCA_027410445.1 Discoglossus pictus
GAGGGTCTTCATAGACCCTTAGGGGACTTATTGGGTTAACTAGAGGCTCATGGGGGTCTGTATAGACCCTCATAAGTGATGGGATTAAATAGGGCTGGATGGGGTTAGATTGGCCCAGTTAGGGTTAGATAGGGTTTGGTATAGGTTAATGGGTTATAGTTAGGGTTAATAGTGTAGTGTAGTGCTTAGACTTTGCCATGAGGGTCCTGGAGGTCCTGTATATTTTGTTTACATTACAAGTAAATAAAATAAAGATTTCATGAAATATAATAAATTGAGAAAACCACTGAAAATGTAATAGTTAAGATTGCAGTGCAGGATAGAACATCTTAAGAGTGGAAACATTAAAGAAATTGGGAATTTACATGCACCCGCAACCTTAATATCCCTCTCTTCCTTTGCAAAAGATTTTTTTCATGACATCATTGACGACATCATTTGTGACATTAGGTAACCTCATTCATGACATCACTTTTAATAGAAGTGACATCAGCTTTGATATTACTCATTACATTTATGTATAATATGAAAAATGACACCAACCATGATATTACGGTTTACATTACTATAATCATAGTATGGATTTTAGAAAAACCTTGAACACGCCACCTAGTGGCCCATGGCTGCAACTGCTGGCAGCAGAAAACAGGAAAGACCCCTGGCTTGTTTATTGGTCCTAAACAGTTTCTGTCAGGATATTGCTTGATGGTCTCACAAAGTAACATGATGGCAGATGCAGAGACTGGCCAAATGTGATATATTGTCCGGGCTTAAAACCTAATGGAACCAACTATATAAATTACATCTGTTGTGAGAATTGACTAATTTGTGTGCGCTTAATGTGTGTAATTGTTTTTTCTATTTCAGTGTGATGTATATGGACATGAGGCGAATATGGGAGGAACGTCCCTGGCTATCAGATTTCCAACAAACAAGAGCTCAGGTACAACAATGGCTTCTCTTCAGGGGAAGTCAACTATTTAACATGAGGTTTCTCCCAGCATCGGGATACAGCAAAAGCAAAGAAAACAAGAAACATACCACCCATGTCATTCAGAATCATCGTTGCTATTTATCTAGTGAAGTACATGTAAATCTTAATTTTTATTAACAGGTTTCCAGGATGACAATGTAGACACAGTTTTTGAGGAAGAGGAGAATGAGTTGGTTGAAAGAGATATTCTACAGGTAACGATCCAATCGGACATCAGTGCAGGTGAGTGATAAATATGGACCTCACCCTCAATTAGATGTGGAGAAAGCCTCTAAGCCATTGTATTTCAGTAGTTAGCAAAACCAATAATCAGGTGTAATTTTAAAGGTATACATTGAAAACCAATCAAAGAATCAAAGAAAAGTCCTATTTTATTGCATTCACTAATAGTAAATGTTTAATAGTATATTGGCATCAACAAAAACTATATATACTTTCAGGTTGTTAATAGCAGAGTAGATTTCCTCTGTAGAGATGGGTCTATTTAAGATCTCTAATTCTGTTTTAGAAATATTTGGTAATTTCAGTTAAAAAAAAAATATATATATTTTGTAGTTCGAGAACCTTCTATTATTGAATTTCTCTAAATTATATAACTTTTGGTAATAATCTGCAAAGGCCTTTCTTTTGGGTTAGTTACTATCGCTTGTCCATGTTGGAGAGCATCTATCCTTTTCTTTATAGACTTGTTGTTAATTTTATTTGCTAATATTTTTCCAACTTTATTTCCATAATGGAATAATTTCGCCTGGAAAAGCCATACAGATTTATCATATACCTTTAGGTTTCCTTTATTTGCCCCTTTATCTTCCTAATCTCTTCTGAGGTAGATCTATCAGGGTATTGTTTATTTTCAAGTTCCAATTGATTTAATTTTATATATAATCTCAGTGGTAATCCTCTTTGTTTCCTCTTAAGGTTTTTCAGTTTAATCAAAATACCTCTTATATAAACTTTCTGGGCATTCCATAATACTATCTTTGAGGTTACAGAATGTTTGTTTATCTCAAAAACATTTTTATCTCTTCACATACTAATGTTCTCTCTGATTCCTCTTCGAAGAGGGAATTGACAAGCCTCCAATGAGGTCTAACCTCTATTTTATGTTCTGTCTTTATTCTCATAGTTATACAGACAGACCATGAGATGGAACATATATTCACATCCAAAATATTATTCAAAGTTTCTAGATATACAAATACATAGTCGAGTCTTGAATATAACTCTGACTATGTCTGTGTGAATAAAAGGTATAATCTTTTGTTTATATATTCATTTTTGATGTATACATTTTTAGATGAATGGTTAGCTATTTACTATTAATACATTTAATTGAATGAGGTAATTTTAATGAATTCGTGGTTCTTATCCACTGGAAACCAACCAAAGAACAGAACTCCAATAGTAATCAATATAAATTTTTTATTTTATTAAAGTTTTCTTTTATCATTTACTTAAATACATACTTATTATAGCAAGTTCAATTAAACCACTGTATATTTGAAAGAAAAGTTTTAGGTGTTTATGTAGCTTGTACAAATGAATGACATTAGAAGCCGCCTAAGCATAGAGTATTAAAGTATTTTTAACTCAAATAGTTCTACACTCTTTGTGCCAGAAATCGGCCATGTTTGTGCCTTTCACAAAGTCTTCCTGCTGGCATGGAGACTAAGTAGGTGTGTTATGGTAATGTTTATTATCTATTTAAGAGGGGAAAGTAGTAGTGAGTAAATAAGGGAATATGTTGACTCATTGGTGGTTTCAGATAACATATCAGCATTTGATATCTTTCTCCCTCTAATTGGTTTGGTTGAGACAGCATGCAACTATACTTGCAATCCTAGCTTGTGCATTTACATAGAACTTGGCTATCATGGCAGCTTCCATAAACTAGCTGCATATAAATTGGTTTACTATGGCAAGCACATAAACTAACCATTTAAGAGAGACTCATAGCCAGAGCTGCTCATATGCCTTCATGACCTCTATTCTACTTTGTAAATAGTGCTACATTACAGGCCTCGCAATAAGCACCTTCGGCGCTTATTTTGAGCCACTTTCCACACCCCCTCTACCTCTCCCCCCTCTACTTAACAGGAGGCGCTCATAGCAAGCCTCTCCCCCTTCTACCCGGAGTCTCTGCCCCTCTCCCTCCCCGGAGTCTCTGCCCCTCTCCCTCCCCGGAGTCTCTGCCCCTCTCCCTCCCCGGAGTCTCTGCCCCTCTCCCTCCCCGGAGTCTCTGCCCCCTCTCCTCTCCCCGGAGTCTCTGCCCCTCTCCCTCCCCGGAGTCTCTGCCCCTCTCCCTCCCCGGAGTCTCTGCCCCTCTCCCTCCCCGGAGTCTCTGCCCTCTCCCTCCCCGGAGTCTCTGCCCCTCTCCCTCCCCGGAGTCTCTGCCCCTCTCCCTCCCCGGAGTCTCTGCCCCTCTCCCTCCCCGGAGTCTCTGCCCCTCTCCCTCCCCGGAGTCTCTGCCCCTCTCCCTCCCCGGAGTCTCTGCCCCTCTCCCTCCCCGGAGTCTCTGCCCCTCTCCCTCCCCGGAGTCTCTGCCCCTCTCCCTCCCCGGAGTCTCTGCCCCTCTCCCTCCCCGGAGTCTCTGCCCCTCTCCCTCCCCGGAGTCTCTGCCCCTCTCCCTCCCCGGAGTCTCTGCCCCCTCTCCCTCCCCGGAGTCTCTGCCCCTCTCCCTCCCCGGAGTCTCTGCCCCTCTCCCTCCCCCGGAGTCTCTGCCCCTCTCCTCCCCGGAGTCTCTGCCCCTCTCCCTCCCCGGAGTCTCTGCCCCTCTCCCTCCCCGGAGTCTCTGCCCCTCTCCCTCCCCGGAGTCTCTGCCCCTCTCCCTCCCCGGAGTCTCTGCCCCTCTCCCTCCCCGGAGTCTCTGCCCCTCTCCCTCCCCGGAGTCTCTGCCCCTCTCCCTCCCCGGAGTCTCTGCCCCTCTCCCTCCCCGGAGTCTCTGCCCCTCTCCCTCCCCGGAGTCTCTGCCCCTCTCCCTCCCCGGAGTCCTCTGCCCCTCTCCCTCCCCGGAGTCTCTGCCCCTCTCCCTCCCCGGAGTCTCTGCCCCTCTCCCTCCCCGGAGTCTCTGCCCCTCTCCCTCCCCGGAGTCTCTGCCCCTCTCCCTCCCCGGAGTCTCTGCCCCTCTCCCTCCCCGGAGTCTCTGCCCCTCTCCCTCCCCGGAGTCTCTGCCCCTCTCCCTCCCCGGAGTCTCTGCCCCTCTCCCTCCCCGGAGTCTCTGCCCCTCTCCCTCCCCGGAGTCTCTGCCCCTCTCCCTCCCCGGAGTCTCTGCCCCTCTCCCTCCCCGGAGTCTCTGCCCCTCTCCCTCCCCGGAGTCTCTGCCCCTCTCCCTCCCCGGAGTCTCTCTCCCTCCCCGGTGTCTCTCTCCCTCCCGGTGTCTGTCCCCCTCTCCCTCCCCGGTGTCTCTCCTCCTCTCCCTCCCCGGTGTCTCTCTCCCTCCCCGGTGTCTCTCTCCCTCCCGGTGTCTGTCCCCCTCTCCCTCCCCGGTGTCTCTAAGTATGCAACCATCTTATATTGTGCAATGATACAGTATGTGTATTTATACAGGACCTTCAAATCTGAAGTCTTCTACTTTGTCAAAGCTTGATCTAGAAGAATTCAATATGAGAGCTCATCAGCATGTCAAAGAGGAGACAATTCCTATAAATATCAGTGAAGGTGAGCCATAACATAATATGTGTGCATACATGTAAGTAAATGAAAAATAAAAATACTGCAGTATATGGAGATACCACTTTTTATTTGACATACATTTCATTTAGAAGGACAAGTGTTGAGATAATAAACTATCAGTAGTGTTTTTGATTTAAAATAAATGCATCTCTCTAAGGCTTGTCACTGTGAATAAAATGTATGTCCAATAAAAATACTGCTATACTCTTATTTTTCCTCTATAATACTGGACATTCTTGGCTTCTCCAATCTTTAGAAATATATTTAAGTATATATGTGTTCATATGTAGTATTTACACATAGTTGTATTTGGTCTGTATTCCAATCCCTTGCCCCCTTTCAAACTCTTCTGCATCCTCCATTGGTCTCTCGAGTGCACCCTCTGTTCCTTTCCACATTTTAATGACAATTAGAAGATTATAATCTGTGTTCATTCAATAGATGCTTGAGTATTTATTTGACATCTTATTCAGACTTCTCAAAGCATAAAGAACATCCAAATGTGAGGATTCAGCAGCATCAGGAGAAGGAAATATCTCCAAATAAACGCAAACGTGAGTAATAATTGTCAATGTATTCTTTGATTTACATCATAAATACACTATAATTGTTTAAAGGAAAACTGCACAATGACAAAATACAAATACATGAAAACTTCCTAAATGCATATTTGGGCAGAAAGGATTCATAAAGCTAATTTTAATTTTAAAAAGGTGCTGATGTTTTTTTCTGGAAGTTGGAGGCTTCCATGATGCTATGGTGAGGGTTGTGTTTGTAAAAAGGGCATTTACACAACTGAGGGCAGGACTTATATTTATTGGTACACGCTGCCTGCTCCTGGGAATGTGAGGGGTTGTGTTAAAATCAGTGACATCCAGTTATGTTACAAATCCGCCTTACCTCCTCTCTCACATTCTTCTCTACTTCCTCTTCTAATTGATAAAAACCCCACCATTCGTACGCCAGCTATAAATAAGCAATGAAATCTTCTACATATAAACACAATGTTTTTATTCCACTATCCTACACAGGCCCCAATGTTGTTGGTTTGTTACATGCTTTACAAATACGTGCTGTTTTTCCTTTAATTAAAAATTACTTGATGAAAGACGAAAAAGCTTCTTCATTAGGTAGAGATCACTTGTGTTAATGACTAAATATATGTAAATGTGAGATTCATATGTCTGTTTAAGCAAAATGATATGTTCTTCTGCAGGGTTCTCCAATGTGAAGCCTTCAATTTTCCCTAGGTCTGAACACAGAGAAGACCTGAATATGGAGGGTCTCCAGCAGATTATGAAGGAGGAAATTCCTATAAATATCAGTGAAGGTGAGTAATAAATATTAAATAAAGAAAATGCTTTGTGTTTAATGCTTAGGGGGCTCATTCTATTATCGGCCGTAAATCGGCCGTAAGGCTGCGATTCCTTGCGGGGGTTCTGTTAACTCGCGATTCTATTATACGGCCCCGCAAGGATCTCCTTTTACGGCCGGCCGCATATCTTGGAACCGGCCGTAAGCTCAGAAATCTAAAAACTCAAAAATAAATTCAAGCCTGCACTGTACAGCTCTGTAAATGCTAGGGATCATATTGGGGGACATGAGGATTAAAAGTAACCCCCTCTCAAGCTTGCACATCAGCCCAAACCCGAGTTCAAATTAACTGTTTATTTTCCGGCTGCGGCGTGGGCGGGTCTGAGGTGCTCCAAGCCCTCAGGACTTTTTACATGGATATTTTACGTATATTAAAAAATATATATTTTACGGATTTGAGTATAGGGTAATTATGTGCTATTTTTGCTAACACCGAATATCACTTTATAGACTCCGCAAAGTGCAGGATGGCTTTCTTTGAGCTATTTTATGTGCTTATTGGTGCTAGCGGGACCTGTTTGCTGCAAGTAAGCTGCGGCTCGTTTTTAGCCTTGCAGACAGGGTTCCCGGAGCAATTGAATAGCAACCAGGCTTTTCTTACGGCCGATTTCCTTGCGGCCGTTTTAGATCAAAGGCTTTCCTCCGGCGCTTGCGGCCGCAAGAGATAGCAAGGCGCCGGCCGCAAGCCTGCCGGAGTCCCCGGCCGGAGGGGAATAGAATAGCCGGAAAGCTTGCGGCCGGTCCTTGCGGCCCCGCAGCGGCTGCGGCCGATAATAGAATGAGGCCCTAAGTGTTCAGTTAGTGCCACCTTAGTATCGCTGCTTATTGTTTAAATGAAGAGGTTTGATAGTAATTTGACTTTTCTTCTTAATTTATGGTCTAAGCCAGACTTCCCTATAAAGTGCTATGTTCTTGTGTTGTACTCCATATTCAGCCTCCAGGGAAAACCTTCTTCCACACTCTAGACATTTAATTGGGGGTGGAATGAAGCACCTCTGCTAGAGGCAATGTTATAATTCAAGTGTAAATTTTTAATGCTACATTCATTTTATTACTTATTTTATTGCTAATCAGCTATTAAAGTGGCACAGTGGAGGTTCCAAATATGGTATAATTAAAGGTATATAGAAGTTTCCTGGGTTTTAAATGTTTCTTGACAAATGGCTCTGGATTAACAGAAAAATGTACATTGCATTGAAATGTTGAGTCTACTTACGGATTTATTTGCAGCAAACTGAAATCTTGATTTCCACAGCCCAGAGCTGCTTACATCATCAAAACGTCCTAGCCTATAGCATCCATGTTTGGATTTTAACCCGCTAGTTACTCACCAAAGGGCTGTGCGGCTCAGTCTGCCTGTTGGAACAAATTACTAGGTGGTTGTCACAGCACAAATGATGGAGAGAGGGGGGAGGGAGGGAGAGAGAGAGACAGAGAGAAACCGTGTGGGAGAGAGAGAGAAAGTCTACCACCATCAACAATTCAAAGAAAAAGAAAAAACGTTAATCGGTAGTTGATACAATAATTGCGCTCAGCTGCAGATTTGTTATCTTTGCCAAGCAGAGAGAGAGAGGGAAAAAATATACTTAAGTAGTAGTTGATACATTGAATGGTTTCCACCAGAGGTGATAGAAGTGGTAATTTAGACTGAACCCAAGCTGTTAGTATAGCAATATGATTTTATTTTCTATGTAAACTCTATATTATTATTTGCTGCTTGGACTGGGCTGGGATGTGCTGCAGAGACTGTGAGAATGGAGATACTGAGGTAGAATAAAAGCCGGAGGGAATTTGAGAGTTGAAATGATAGAGAGAGACTCTTGTATGAAAATACATTGAACCTTTTTACATGGATATTTGCCAGACTACACATCCCATGATGCTTAGACAGGATCCCCAGATTTGTGCTACTATGTTGCAGCTTCCTCTGCTTGCTCTGAAACAAATTATGAATTTTATGTTAATTTAACCTGGGTTTGTAGGGGTGTCTACTTTCATTTTTAACTGGCAGAACATAGAACACTTTTTGCTAACTTCAGGGTAAGTTTCTTAAATGGATAGTAAGCTCATACAACTTGCTCTGCTGCATCTGGCAGAGCAAGTTATGTTATAATTAAAGAACCTTGTCTGTTATGTGTTATGTCATTGATTTGTTTATTTTACACTTTAATGTTTTTATATTTGTTTACTCAAACTTACATGCTCCATGCCCCCAAGCCTTACTTGTGTGTCAGTGCTGCAGCCACTGGCTGCATAGGAACGAGCGTTTACACACATGCACATGGGCACGCACACACGGGCACACAAACAGCTGTGTTGTTTGATTTAGATTATGTGATGCAGGGATGACCATAAATTGCAAACTCTACATATGTCCACCATCTGCTTTCATGACAAAAATAAAATATCAGATGCTTACTCCCCTTTGGTTTCTCTTCACTTCAGGTCTACAGGTCCTCAAAGAACCATAAATCAGTAATAAAAGACCATAAATTATACCTTCTGTATTTTATCTATCTTTTCCATTCATATATGTGTGTGTGTGTGTACACACACACACACACACACATATATATATATATACATATATATATATATTTTATTTATATATATATATATATATATATATATATATATATATATATATATATATATGACACACATATGTAGACCCATATGGTCTTATAAATGTGCACATGCTTTGATAGAATGGTATTTTTATTGTTCTTTACACACTTCTGCAACTGATGTATTGATTCACTTCCCGGTAACATCCAGCCTTTATGCATGATGTCACTGTGTAGGCATACACACATACCCTGTCAAACTGCCTTCCATTCACTTCTATGGATAAACACCCCGCAACCTGATTGGTGGAGGTTTCTAAGGAGGTGGAACAGCACGCTCTGTGTACTGTGATTTTGGAAGGGGGCAGAATGATACAGAAAGTGATGCAAAAAGTATTTCAATTTGCCTTAATGAGATTTTTCCACTGGTGTGCTCAATATTATGCTAAATTTACTGTCTCTTCTAATGTTCATTTTGGTATTTCCTCGAAAAAACAATCTCTTTGACTTTCATAAAATCATCCTGGCTCGGAACTGTTAGGTATTTTTGTATCCATTTTTAACTAATAAGATCGGACCAGACTTCTGTAGACATGATAATATAACTTTAACAAATATAATGTATTTAGATGGTGCCCCTTTAAACATACACATCACTGAAGTTGTGATTTATCACCCCCAACTGATATTGTATGTACACCTGAGTAAGGTCAAGATATTCTTAAATAAATCTCACACATTTTAGTTCTTTTTGCATTGGACAGAACTTCATGATGGAAAACTAGACACTGCATCATTTAATGAGGAAGGAGATCAGATATGTGAAAGTGATATCCAGCAGGAGGCAATCTCTTCAGACATGTGCTCAGGTAAGTGATATACACTGTAATCATCTGTATCAGTGGTTTCCAACCCTCTCAAGACCTATCAGATAGGCCATGATTTAGATTTAACACTTTGTGAACAAAGGAAAGACAATTCATATTCAACACTCTGTGGAGCCTCTAATTGCCTTACACCTATACACACAGCATTTCATAGATCACAGTTTTCTTTCTATATTTTTTGACTTACTTAAGAATATAATGCAAAATGTTTTTTAGAAAGCATAAAAAAATATACAAGCTTTATACTTATATCACGCCAACATATTCCGTAGCGCTGTACAGGGGTTTAGTACATGGCAAGTTTTTTTATTTTTTTTCTTTTAACACCTTATAAAGAATGGAGGGCCCTGTTTTTGATATAACTGCCAAGTTTTTTATTTTGCAGACCAAACTTCCTTTGCTTTCATAATCTCTTCCCACCTCAGGAAGTTAATCTGCCAAAACAAAAAAGTCAGATTCCATAACCACAAAATGCATATGAAAGGTAATAACAGAGAGGCCATATTATTATTTTACATTCTAAAAACATTTACATACTTCTAAGTGCAGTTCTTCAAAACACTAAATTTTAAGTATTGACCTCAATATATTTTTGACTGTACCAAGAAATAAAGATGATGTTACTATAAGGTTGCACTGGAAGATCATCTGTATTAATTATATATATTTACTCAGGGATATAATCAATACATATAATGGGGGGGGGGCTTAGCTTATCCATCGGTCTAATATATCTGGAGAAATTCTTCATCTTTCTACTCGCAGTACTACTCTTCAGTACTTCCTTGTCATCCACTTTTGTTGCTCCTCCCAATAATAATGCTCATCAAAATTGCATTGAACAGAGAAAGGGAACATCTTCACGGACCAACATAGTGTAAATAATGCATTATGACACCCTTATATTGTGTACACTGATAAGATAAAAATAAAGTTGGATGCTCCAAGTGATGCCCTTAAGGTTTTTTTAAAAAATCCTTCCAGAGTTTTTAGAGCATAGCCAACCTTATATAATGGCTTAAAAGGTCCTTTAAAGTGTCTTTTGCTCAGAAAAGTGTGTATATGTAACTTTGTAAACTATCATATGAGATGTATAAGTGGTATGAAAAATGTATTTGTGTTTTTTTTTTTTTTTTTAACAGAAGGAGCCTTAAACTGGAATTCTTCTAGCGAGCTTCACAATCCAGTCAGTAACTTCAAGGAATCATTTTCTTGCTCTGAATGTGGGAAATGTTTTAACACTGAATCATATCTTGTTATACATCAAAGGACCCACTTAAGACAGGAAATATTCAAATGTTCTTATTGTGGAAAGCGCTTTGTAGACCACTCAAATTTTGTTACCCATCAAAGAAGCCACATGGGATTTAAGCCATTCATTTGCTCTGAATGTGGGAAATGCTTCAACCGCAGAAAAAAGCTAATTAATCACCAGAGGACTCATACAGGGGAGAGGCCTTTTACGTGCACCGATTGTGGAAAATGCTTCACTACAAATACATATCTAGTGGTACATCAGAGGATTCATACAGGAGAGAGACCATATTCATGTTCTGTGTGCGGGAAATGTTTTACCCAGAAGCCTCATCTCAACACGCATCAGAAAACACATAACAGAGAGAAACTGCTTCCTTGTTTCCTGTTTAGTTAACAAGATAATTAATGTATCTGCGAATAACAGAATATCAATTAATGGGAGAATGAAACTATCAAAATAAAGTTAATCGTCAAAGTTTATAAAATAGAGACACGTGTTTCATATCCAATATCCTTATATCCAATGTAGTCCATATATAAAAAAAATACAGTATTCCTATTGATGTTCAATTTATTTCACCAATCTCTTAGATATACAGTGCCTTGCAAAAGTATTCACCCCCTTGTCATTTTTCCTGTTTTGTTGCCTCACAACCTGGAATTAACATGGATTGTTTGAGGATTTGCATCATTTCATTTACAGAACATGCCCACAACTTTATAAGTTTTTTTTTTTTTATTTGTTATTGTGAAGCAAACAACAAATAGGACAAAATAACAGAAAAAGTCATTGTGCATAACTATTCACCCCCCTAAAGTCAACACTTTGCGGAGCCATCTTTTGTGGCAATCACAGCTCCAAGTCGCTTTGGATAAGTCTTTATCATATGGCAACATCTTACCACTGGGATTTTTGCCCATTCCTCCTTGCAAAACTGCTACAGTTCCTTCAAGTTGGATGGTTTGCACTTGTGAACAGCAATCTTTAAGTCTGACCACAGATTTTCTATTGGATTGAGGTCTGGGCTTTGACTAGGCCATTCCAACACATTTACATGTTTCCTCTTAAACGACTCGAGTGTTGCTTTAGCAGTGTGTTTGGGGTCATTGTCCTGCTGGAAGGTGAACCTCCGTCCTAGCCTCAAATCACGCACAGAGTGGTACAGGTTTTGCTCAAGAATATCCCTGTATTTAGCACCATCCATCTTTCCCCCAATGCTGACCAGTTTCCCAGTCCCGGCTGCTGATGGTGTCCTTTGGGGTATGTGATGTGTTGGCTTTTCTCTGATGGCTGAAAAGTTCAATTTTAGTCTCATCAGACCAGAGTACCTTCCTCTATACATTTTGGGAGTTTCCCACGTGCCTTTTTGCAAACAAAAAACATGCCATTTTGTTTTTTGCTGTAAGTAATGGCTTTCTTCTGGTGACTCTGCCATAAAGCCCAACTCTATGGAGCGTATGGCTTCTTGTCGTCCTATGTACAGATACTCCAGTCTCTGCTGTGGAACTCTGCAGCTCCTCCAGGGTAACCTTAGGTCTCTGTGCTGCCTCTCTGATTAATGCTCTCCTTGCCCGACCCATGAGTTTTGGTGGGCGGCTGTCTCTTGGCAGGTTTGCTGTTGTGCCATGTTCTTTCCATTTTGTTATGATAGATTTGATGGTGCTTCTGGGGATCATCAAAGATTTGGATATTTTTTTTATAACCTAACCCTGACTTGTACTTCTCAACAACATTGTTCCTTTATTGTTTAGAGAGTTCATTGGTCTTCGTGGCAGTGTTTGGTTAGTGGTGCCTCTTGCTTGGGTTTTGCAGCCTCTGGGGCCTTTCAAAAAAGGTGTGTATATGTAATGACAGATCATGTGACACTTAGATTGCAAACAGGTGGACATCATTTAACTAATTATGTGACTTCTGAAGGTAATTGGTTGCACCAGAGCTTTCTATGGGCTTCATAACAAAGGGGGTGAATACATACGCACATGACAATTTTCTGTTTTCTATTTCTAAAAAATAGTTTTATGTATATATTTTTCTCATTTCACTTCACCAACTTTTGTGTTCTGATCCATCACATAAAATTCAGATTAACAAAACATTGAACTTAAGGCTGTAATGTAACAAAATAGGTAAAAAGTCAAGGGGGGTTAATACTTTTGCAAGGCACTGTATATACTAGTTTATAATGACTTGCTAAGACTTGCCAGTTAAAGGGCCACTTAGCCAAAAAACAATCTTGCATTTCATTTTCAAACAATACAAAAAAATATTTTTGTATGAAAAATAACTGGTCTATTAAACACAATGGGATTGTTTTTCCTCTGTCTTGACATATTAATGTAATCAAAGAACTGTGAATCTTATGGGGGTCTCGGCTTCAACTTATGTATTCCTTTTAAACTGAATGGAGATGAGATAAGAAAAGAGTTGTTAGGCTCTGCATGAGATTTTGTTTATACTACCTGTCAATTCACGTGTAAGATGAAGGTAGATCAAACACATTGATTTTTTTTTTTTTTCTAGAATACAAACATTTTATAACTGATGTCATCACATCGGCATCCAATGTAGTTTCATTCTTCCAACAATTGACAGTGTTTTGTGCTTTTTCACCGAGCTGTTGATGTTTGCTCAGGTTATCGTGACTTTGAAGATACACATTTTCTTATAAAATTCCCAATATTGGACTTGGCTAGGTTGTTAATCAGAAATGTATTTTTTTTAGATTTTCACCTTTTTTTTAATCATCTTTAAATTATTTTAACTGTCCCCTTTTTTATATATTTTTTTTCACTAAAATTAACATTTCTAGGCATTGTTTTCTAATTGCCATTAACAGCCTAAGAAGAATGATAGACTATTTGTGTGCACTCCTTGGAAAAATAAAACATTTTTATGTTATAATGTAACTTTTATTGATGTATTCAATGGGGTTAAAGTAAAATAGGAACTAAATCATAGATAATTACATATAACTTTTTGTAAACAAGTAACAACAAGTAAGGAAACCTTTTTTTTTTTCTTTTAACCATTTAACCAATTAAAGTAACATTTTAATATAATTATTTTTCTTTTGCTAAATAATGCACACAAATCCATCACTCCTCTTTAGTGTTTTAATGGTGTTTTAATCTGGCAGAGGTAGCTCTGGCACCAGTTATATAATAGACACTTTCTTGGCAAATTAACCAGGATTTTAGCATAGAAATATTTTTTTGAATAATCCTTCAGATATATTATTGGAGTAGTTTCCAGTATGTTCATAATAATCATATTTTATGAATATGTATAGGGACTTGCTTGTCATTTATGGTTCACAATGACATTTTATATACAATATACAATTCAAATTTAGTTTTGTTTTTTTTAGAAGTTGAATCCAAATTCATTCGTATTAAAGGTGATTGGCACCAAGGAAGAAAAGCTTCTTTTTTCAGTACCAAGAGCTGTTGATAATATTTTAATAGGTTCACACAATGTGACCTTTATTGTTATGCAGTTTTCTATTTGATAAATGTAATGCATTCTTGACAGTGAACATTTTGTTAAAGTGATAAACAATACTCAAATAAACAGGTGTTCATCTTTGTGTAATGTATTTTTAATCATTTTAGTAGTTAAGATGTTCTGAGCTTGTAATATCATTGCCACTCTAGGGTGAGAAGAGCGAGATCAGATTAATTAAAATATTTCATTGGGATGCCTTCTACTTGTGGAAAGTTGATGTGGCCAGATGCCACCTGGGCCCCACCACAGGACTACCAGGTTATTCCCCCAAATACTTCAGCTCCATTGACACTGTTTGGACATTGACAAGGTCCTCAGCATATTTTGCCACTGTTTGGTTTGCACTTTCAGCAAAGTCTTGTCTGTCAAGACTCGTGGGAGTCTTAAAGCTCTTGGACGATTGAAAGGGGGAAGCAATTGTGACGACCGGCATGGAGCCTGCTGACCGCCATTGACATGTCATCAACATTTTCAAAATGTATTTTTGCATTGCGAGTTAGGCATCTCTGATTGGCCCTGTGATGGCCCACTTAGAAGCCCTAACATCGCCCTTACACCTTCCTAAATATGGTTGTAGTTCAATACTTCTCTCCTGATCACCTTTCCAATCTCTGCTAAATCTATCACCAGAGACTAGTCTAGAAGGGAACTTTGAGTGTGTTTACGTTTGTAATGTAATTACCAGCTTACTCTGTGATGTGATTAACTCCCCCCACAAATTGGTCTATGAGGTGCTACGATGGCTAGAGGGCTGTTGAACTAACTGGTTATGTGGCAGGTGATTAAATCATGTTTTGGGGTTGAACCAAAGCTTTATTGTTCTGTTTGCCTATAAATGTTATCTTGAAAATAAAGTGAACAGTACCCTCTTGGGAACTTATACACAATGCTCGCTACTAGAGGCTGTATTATATTTTCACATTCTAAATGCACATTGTATATTTTAAAGTGAAGTCCTTCAAAGTAGAACATTTTAAAAATATAACCACAGTGAACCCTTATCCCAGTTGCTTTAGTATGTGAGATTGTCAGTTGCAGCCCCCTAAGGCACTGTGTGCAGGGAGGAGTGTTTCATTAATGTGTTTGATTCTACAAGAGGAGTATAGAATATTCAGTGGGAAGGAGGGAGAAGATTTCCTGTTAAGTATAATAGGACTTTTTTGAAAAAGGGTCTGTACCCACTCAACTTTCCTAAGGCAGCGTAGTAACAGGACAAATTATGGTTAAATGGTCCAGACACTCACACATATAGATACAATTTTGATTCGGTGGCTTGATTGTCCCAGGCCACCCAATCAAAAAACTGCTGCCTAGTAAGCCACCTGATCATGCCACTGACTCCTCCTCATTGGTTTCAAATTGGTCTATAAAAAGAGCGCCCATCAGGTGCTATGTTGATTGATTAAGGAAGTTCCAGGCAGGCAGTTCAAGCAGAAGCAGGGCGGATCCAGCCACCCTGGACACATCCACCTTCCAAGATCCCCCGGACAGAGGCACCCTTTCCTTGGGTCATGACAAGCTCTGAGTAATTAGGTTTACTTGCCTTATTATCTAGTAATATGTTACCAAGTAATATTGTCTCCCCTTCTGGATCGCCTCTGACTGACCTGACCAAGAAGAAGATGCAGTGAAAAGTGAACGTGATCCAGGCTGTGAGACCGTTTTTCGAAGGCTGCAGGATACCTTGGTTTAAGCACCAGTATTCGCTACCGTGGATTACACCCAAGACTTTTTGGTTCACATGGACACTTAGACCTACGGACTGGGGGCTTTTCTCGGCCAGGTCAATCAGCAAGGAGAGGAGCATCTTATTCCTATCTGAGCAGTAACTTGGTCGCCCAGAAGTAGCTTATGGAGCCATTGTAAAGCAAGGGTTGGCCGTGGTTTGGACTCTAAAGAAGCTCCAACCCTACGTGTATGGATGTTCTTTTACCGTGGTTACCAACGACAACCCTTTGTGTTGACCCATTGAGTAGCTGGCTATAATGGGAGTTGTAGGGGGGAGTGCTTGTGAAGTTCTGGTCCCACCCCGCTTCAGGGGCCCAAGGGCTTGGACAGTGATCAACCGGAATGCTGTCTACCAGAGAGCCTCGTGATTGGCTCAGGGACATCAAGGGGGAAATTGAAAAATGCAACCGGCGAATCTGAATGTAAAGATCGGGAAACACAGGCACTATACTCCACAATTTTTTAAATAACCCCAGATGGCTTAAAACAAGGAATGTTTTCACTAATCATCTGAATGTTGTTTTTTGTCTCACTGAGGTGAGGCAGTTTAATGTACTGTATATTTTAACCCTATGTTGCTCTTCTGTATACCTGTGTAGATCCCGGCGCCAGTTAGTGCGGCTGACCAGAGCCTTTCATCTCTCAGTCCCCCCTACCTCCTAATGCCTGATTGGCTACTGTGCATTGCTGCTCAGACCAATCAGGGCAGCGCTTACTTAGGCCACCTCCCATTGATTCACTCCCAAGGCAGATGGACCAAACCCACATCTGCTGAATGGCTCCTCATGGACCAATCAGCTACGTGCCTATGTAGGCACTTCTATTATTGGTTGGTTCTATGCTAGGCAAGGAATTTGTATGTGTCCACTAAAACGTAAATGTGGCCAAATCCTTTGTACTGTATAAATACCCTGCACATTCCCAAATAAACCATGCTCTTTCTGGGACACACAGAAAATAGTGGGAAGATTTTTATTATTTTGAATGATCTATAATCACTTTGGTTTCCTGAATCACTGCTGAGAAGAAGGGATTGAAGGATCAAATTGATTCTGAGGGTAGGATTGATCTCACTGGTCTTTTCTAGCCCACTGAAGAGCAGATGATACTGGTTATGCTTATCTATTGATCCTGTGTTCCTGAACTGATGCTGATGATCCTCCCGCTAGGCAATGAGAGGCCCATTCATTCCTGAAGGAGGATACCTGTAGCTGAAAGCAGAATATACCCCCCTCCCTGCTATCTTCGGATCTTGACATGTATAACATGAAGGTAGATTTTTGTGAAACAGTGGCACATGTAGATTGATGGAGGCAAGGTCATGTCTACTTTTTTGGAGCCCTTAGGCAGTGAAGTGAAGGAGCCCCTCAACTGACTAATGTTTGCCTTTTCTGTACATTCAAGTTTCCTTTCTTGTTGAAACTGTCTTGTTCTAGGTTGTTACCCCCTAGTAATCAGTTTATGAACTGCAACATTTAATTTTTTTCAAGCCAAGAACAATTTTTTTTAAGAAGTGGCGCCCCTCACAGGGAAGCGCCTCTCGGCGTCTGTCTAGTTGGCATAATAGATAATCCGGCCATGGATGGAGAACGATGGATACATGGAAAAGAGAGAGATATGGAGAGAGGGATGATGTGAGACATGAGATTGACAGAAAAAGATAAGAAGAGAGGGAGGGAGAGCAAGATGGAGACAGACAAACAGAGAGCTACAGATTGAGACAGAAAGTATGGGTGAAAGGAATGAGTGAGTTATAGTATAGCAGAGCAAGTAAAATGTGGGCACTTGAAGCAAGCACATTATCGGAGAGGTAGACATTTTATTAATAATGATACTGCAGTCAGGATATTTCCAGCCCGTGAGGGTAGAAGGATTGATCACACCAATCCCTTACCATGGGTCCCCAATTAGGGAATTGTGAAGGTACTTATAAACAGTTAATCCCTAGACAGGAGTCAGACTGGATTCCTCTCCAAACACAGAACTGCTGACCACATATTCACATTGCAAGCAATAATTAATAAATATGTGAAAGACACACACTTTGGGAAGGTGTCTGCATGTTATGATTCACTCTGAGAGAAGGCCCTTAAAATAAAACTACTACAGAATGGAATTGGGGGAAAGACCAATGATCTTAAAACTATATATTCATGTCACAAAACGGGGTCGATTTACAGGGTTCCTTTCCACACCTCACAAGCTGCAACGGAATTTCAGATCAGATGCGACCAGCAAAGAATTTCAGATCAAATGCCACCAACAAAGCATGAAATTCTAACATCCAGGTAAAGAACATAGTTACATTATTTATGTCTTAACCATTAAATCTTTTATTGAACATACAATGCAGAGGAGGAGCTACAGCCAGTGCAGACGGTGCAAAGCACGAGGCCCCTGACCTCTGAGAGGCCACCATGGGCCTCCTGTGGTGCCTGCGGACCTCCCATGGGTCCCCCTGCAGCCCTCCAGTGGCCCCCGCAGCCCCCCTGTGGCACCTGCGTGCTCCCTGTGGCCCTGCAGGGCTTCTGTGGCCCCTGCTCATCCCCTGTGGCCCACGCGGTTCCCATGAGGCCCCCATGTGGTCCCCCAGAGGCCCCAGGGGCTCCCTGTGTTCACTGCAGGCCCTGTGGCCCCCTTATGGCCCCCTGTGTCCTTTGCAGGGGCCTCCTTTGCATTAGCTCAGCCACTGATACAATCGTTACTTTCAACAGTAACACAAAGTATCTAGCCACAATAACCAAAAGTAATTAAACAGTGATGCCATTTAACAATATTATTTGGTAACATAATTAAGATCAGTTTATATGGGGCTAAGTTTAACTCTACTACAAACTAGACAGCTAATACCATTTTATACATTAATTTGTTTAGATTGTTTAGAGAGAGTTGAGATAGAATATAATTTGATATAGTAATATATCTTAAGGAAGATTTGAAGGGGGCATACGTTTATGCCAAGAATGATGGTCAGTTTGTTCTCAGAACAGGACTATCAGATAAGATTAGAAGATCGTATACAGTAAAGCTCAGGGAAAGACCCAAGAACTGGAAAAACAGCAAAAGACCAAAAGACAAAACCCAGAATATTCTCTCCCTGCTTTAGATAAACTCTTTTCTTTCTCCTCGTCACAAGGTTGGTCTCAACCAATGACAATTAGTTACTCCCCTCTTTATGTATATGAATAATTAGAATATAATTAGAAAAATATTTTGAATGTCTGCTTCTAGCCACATGAGAGCACTTTAGATGTATTAAAACGTTATGATCTCAACATTAATTACGTGCCAAATTATTTCTGTAGACTAGACTACTATTGCGTTATATCTATCCACCTGCGCGATAACAGACTTGAAGGAACAATAGAACATTGAAGAAAAATGTATATTTCAGAAAATACTGTTTCACTTTGACTTTTTTTACACAAGAGAAAAATATTTGCAAATGCAGACATTTAATTTGAACAAAGAGAAAACATTTTTGGCCCCTTCACAAGATAAAGAGGCATGCATACTGTGTTTGTGTATGATTACAATGGTAAATAATAAGTGGCAATGGATATAATGTAAATAATAGAGGGTGTGGCATTCTTTACCCTCAGAATGCACGACAATGTCCCCAACATAACCATCTCACCTTCCATGCACTCCTTTCCTCTTTCTTGCTCTCCTTCCTACGGTCACTATCTCCTCCCTCTTCCAAAGCTCACAAGCAGAATCACTTCTGCCTCTGGCCACTGGGGATATATCTCCTAATCCAGGCCCCTCAACTGACATTCTCATCTGCAGGTTATATTATATTATCTGACCACTAGGTCAGATAATATATTATATAACATATTGCATACTAGAGCCACTCACCTCAAATGACTTTCAACCAGATTCGTTCACCTATTAAATGATAACCCTTACTAACTTTGCACACCTTCTTACCTCAACTTCAACTTCCTTCCTGGCTCTTGTTTTTCCTTATCTGTTATTCTTGCCAAGGTTTCTGCCTCTTCCACTCCCTTTAGATTGTAAGTAGCTAGTTTCCAATCTTGTAGAGTGCTTTGGAAAAAAGCACTTTCTACAAAGATTCTAAACTGAACATTGTACAATTTCATTGTTCTTATCCCCTGTACAGCGCTATGGAATATGTTGGTACGTTACAAATAAAAGTTAATAATAATAATAATAATAATATTAACAATACATAGAGTACATAGAGGAGCCAACAGAGCAAGATGGAGTGTTACAGGTCTCTGCACTGATAGTACAAGATGGAATATTACAGATTACAACACAAAGACTACAATATGAAGTGTTACAGGCCCCTGCAATGAGAGTACAATATAAAGTGTTACAAGTCTCTCCAAAGAGAATATAATATGGAATGTTACAGGTCCCTGTACTGAGGGTAAAACGTGGAGTGTTACAAGTCACATTGAAAAATGAGCAAAAGATGGAGTGTTATAGCTCATGCTGCACAACAAGTACAGAATGGAGTGTTACAAGCCCCTGCACAGAGATTACAAGATATATTGTTATAGGTCACTACATAGAGGTACAAGATGGAGTGTCACAGGTCCTGCACAGAGAATACAATATAATTTAATATTACCTGTTATAGGTCACACTGCACAAAGAGTACAAAATGGAGTGTTGCAGGTTCTGCACAGAGAGTACAGTATGGAGTTTTACAGGTACCTGCACACAGAGTGCACAGTGGAGCTTTACAGATCCTGTACAGAGAGTACAAGTTGGAATGTTTCTGGCCCTGTAAAGAATATGCAAGATGGATTATTACATGTCCTGTAGAGATAGTGCAAGATGAATTGATACAGGTCCTGCACACAGTGTACAAGATGGAATATAAAAGGTCCCGCAGAAAGAGTGGAAGATGGAATGTTACAGATCACTACACAGACAGCACAAGATGGAGTGTTTCAGGTCCTGCACAGAGAGTACAAGATGGAGTGTTAAAGGTCCTGCACAGGAGATGGAGTGTTACAGAGAGTACACAAACTATTCAAAGCACACTCTTATCCCGGTTATCCGGCACCTAACTAACCGTGACTCTCAAGCAACCGGCACCGATTCCCCATTTAAAAAAAAACTCCTGCTAAACCGACACTATTCGGCAGTTCAAAACTGCAACAAAAAAAAAACCTAACTAACTTTTTTTCTAAATGTTTTTTCTGGGCCTAAATGGCCCAGTTTAGGAGCTAATGCCCTTTTAAAGGCGTTTTGAGGGGTTTAAGGGTCGTTTAGACCCTTTTTTCCAGAAACTACACTTATCCGGCAATAGTGAGTCCCCATAGGTGCCGGATAATGGGGAGTCTACTATATATATATATATATATATATATATATATATATATATATACAGTGGATATAAAAAGTCTACACACCCCTGTTAAAATGTCAGGCTTCTGTGCTGTAAAAAAAATGAGACAAGGATAAATCATTTCAGAACTTTTTCCACTTTTAATGTGACCTATAAACTGTACAACTCAATTGAAAAACAAACTGAAATCTTTTAGGTGGAGGGAAGAAAAAAAACAAGAAAAATAATGTGGTTGCATAAGTCTGCACACCCTCTTATAACTGGGGATGTAGCTGTGTTCAGAATTAAGCAATCACGTTCCAAATTGTGTTAAATAGGAGTCAGCATACACCTGCCATCATTTAAAGTGCCTCTGATTAACCCCAAATAAAGTTCAGCTGCTTTAGTTGGTCTTTCCTGAAATTTTCTTAGTCGCATCCCACAGCAAAAGCCATGGCCCACAGAGAGCTTACAAAGCATCAGAGGGATCTCATTGTTAAAAGGTATCAGTCAGGAGGAGGGTACAAAAGAATTTCCAAGGCATTAGATATACCATGGAACACAGTGAAGACAGTCATCATCAAATGGAGAAAATATGGCACAACAGTGACATTACCAAGAAGTGGAGCTCCCTCCAAAATCGATGAAAAGATGAGAAGAAAACTGGTCTGGGAAGCTACCAAGAGGCCTACAACAACATTAAAGGAGCTGCAGGAATATCTGGCAAGTACTGGCTGTGTGGTACATTTGACAACAATCTCCCGTATTCTTCATATGTCTGGGCTAAGGGGTAGAGTGGCAAGACAAAAGTCTTTTCTTACAAAGAAAAACATCCAAGCCAGGCTACATTTTGCAAAAACACATCTGAAGTCTCCCAAAAGCATGTGGGAAATGGTGTTATGGTCTGATGAAACCAAGGTTGAACTTTTTGGCCATAATTCCAAAAGATATGTTTGGCGCAGAAAAAACACTGCACATCACCAAAAGAACACCATACCCACAGTGAACCATGGTGGTGGCAGCATCATGCTTTGGGGCTGTTTTTCTTCAGCTGGAACTGGGGCGTTAGTTAAGATAGAGGGAATTATGAACAGTTCCAAATACCAGTCAATATTGGCACAAAACCTTCAGGCTTCTGATAGAAAGCTGAACATGAAGAGGAACTTCATCTTTCAGCATCACAACGACCCAAAGCATACATCCAAATCAACAAAGGAATGGCTTCACCATTTTGGAATGGCCCAGCCAAGGCCAGACCTGAATCAAATTGAAAATCTAGGGGGTGATCTGAAGAGGGCTGTGCACAGAAGATGCCCTCGCAATCTGACAGATTTGGAGTGTTTTTGCAAAGAAGAGTGGGCAAATCTTGCCAAGTCAAAATGTGCCATGCTGATAGACTCATACCCCAAAACACTGAGTCGCTCATTGCGAGGCACGCACGTAGGACTTTAAAACCGATTGAAGACGCCAGACTTGCAGCACTTTGCTGCAATGAACGCCGAAGGTGCTCATTCCAGCTCTCGCAATAGTGCCTTTTCAGGGTCCCTCTAAGGGTCCTCTGTCCAGTCAGAGATGTAATTTGCCCCATTACGTTTCACTGATGGAGGATGGAAAGAGATTGAAGATGTCCATAGACAAAGCCAGTAACACTACCTAAACCAGTAACACTTTTTACCTAAGCTAGTAACACTTTTTACCTAAGCCAGTAACACTTTACCTAAGCCAATAACACTCTACCTAAGCCAGTAACACTTAGCCGAAGCCCGTAACTAGCAAGATCGCCAAAAAACAAACAATAATGTACAAAATAAATTAAAAACCTCACACACAACTCAGGGGGGCAGCAAGAGAGTCTGTGAGTGAGGTTGCAAGCTAATTTGACCCATAATTGCAGTTTTTACGCGATAGAAAAGAATGACTGCCGAAAAAGCGTACATTTTCTCTAACAGGATGAAAACGAGGCCGAAGCCAGTAACTCTTAGCCGAAGCCAGTAACTATTAACCTAAGCCAGTAACACTTAAGCCAAGCCATTAATTATTAACCTAAGCCAGTAACCACGAAGCCAAGCCAGTAACACTTAGCCGAGCAATGCAGGGGCTCATTGAGAGCCATGCGATGAGCATCGAAGGTGCTCACATTGTGTGGCAAACAGCATTGCCAGGCTTAACATTTTTTTCCGTCATTTTTGATGGGCAAGTCATTAGTCATTAAATATTAGCAGTTACCACGATATCATGAAAACAGTAATTTCACTGACAGGGAAATTCCTGTAATAATTTAGATACTGAGCACTTACCACAGGAGGATTTTGAAGCAACAAATAAATAAGTTACAGCATTAGACGGCTATGTTTTCAGTCATAGTATGAATGATATGAAGTAGAGACTATCAGATAGTGGATGCTTAGAGTGATTGAATCAAGGTTAGGAAGTATGGAGACATTGCAGAATACATCAATATACTGCAGCATTCTGAATATCTGTCTGTTGCAGCAATAACATTTACATCAGAGAGAACTTTGAAAGCAACTATTTGTTTTAGTGATAAAAGAAAATGTTGTAGGCAATTAAACGTAAAGGTCTGTTGAAGAGTCATATTTATATGATGATGTTTTAAAGAGTGTGACTTGATAATGTGCATAATATTTGTACACAGTTAAAGATAAATAATTAAAACTTTTAAGAAAATAACTATTGCATTCAATTTTTCTTTAATGATGACGCACATTTTGACTTTGTTCCTAAAAGTATTAGAAACCTGTGAGAAACCGTGGATTTACATAACATCTTTAGTCACATCTGCTGAACACAACCTCTTCAAACAGCACACAACAATAGATGTCAATGGATAACCCTTCTCCTCAGGCTATAGGCAGACTAACAGTATAAAATGGAATCCCCAGGAGAAAGTCATCTAAATATAAGATTTTCTCTAAAATGCTTTTTATATTCCTATCCTGCATCCCTGCTAATGTTGTTATTTTGTTATATACTTCATAAGCATGTAAAGTTTTTAAGGACACAAACACAAAATGAATAGCAATGTTAACCCTTAATAGTGGACAAAACTATTGGAGGAACTGGATTAAAAGTGCAGTAAATAATACATTTATGTGTGTGTGTGTGCAGGGCCACAGATACAAAGACTTTTTGGGTTGATGATTAGTATGCTTGAAAATTTAATTGTTAATACAATTTGATTGATGTTTGGTGGAATTTTGATGGGACAAGAGGCCAGACTGGAGGGCCAACCATAAAATGAATTGTTATTGGTGTGATTGAAAAAAGCATGAAGGGAGGGGTGACTTAGGGTATAAAAGCCTCCGCTTCCTACTCTAAGCAACTGATAAGCAAGCACGCATTTAAAGAGTGGTATGTTTTCTGGTATGTTTTCTAACAACGTTCTATGGATTTTCATACCCACACATCCATAGTTGAATCAGGGATGTTTACTTGTATAATATCTCCCTCTTTGTGTTTGCATAAAACAGCTTTCACCCCTAATGGACTATATAGTTGGATTCCATACCAGATTTTATTTTTGCCATTATCACTAATATAATGACATACACAAACATAACTTAAGAGATACAGGCTTTGGGAGACACAAAGGAATCCACATGGAAAGGGAGAGGATTTCCATATGTCCTCTGGGATGCCTTATGCTAATGATCTCTTGCTTTATGCAAGTAATCCCTAAAGCGCTGCATGTCCTTAAGTATGCCTACTTGCCTCATCTCGAAGTATACAACTTCACTTACAGCCTTATTAAATTGCGATTCAGCCAATTGAATAGGGCTCTATATAAGCACATAGCATATATTTTTTTAAAGAAGTTTTTAGTTAGTGAAGACCTTGCTTTTGGATACAAGTTCACTAACTAAAAACTTCTGTAAAAAATATGCTATGTGCTTATATAGAGCCCTATTCAATAGGCTGAATCGCAATTTAATAAGGCTGTTAATGTGTTACTACACCAGTTGCTTTTCATTATCTGCTAGCGTATAGTGAGGTCCATGGAAAGCTGCATTATTCCATACTGAGCTGTGAGTCTCATCTCAGTAATCCTTGATAGTAATACCCTCTGCCATTCAATCAATGTTGTTGTCTTTAGTGAAAGCAACCAACTGACCAATATTTGTAGCCCACAATCCAGGATAAAATTTCTAAGCACACTATCATTTCTAAGCACACTAACACATTGAGTCATTCATGAAGAATACATTTATATACCATCACTCATCTAACAGATATTTTACAGATATTCTTGAAGAATAATCTTATATGCCTATCATTCATCTCATAGATATTTTACTTGGTCGCATTGTACTTGCAATGTAGAAACTTATACAAGTTATTTTATTTCCAGTTGAATTCCAGACGGCTAATTAAATTACACCAACTTTATACAAGTAGTATTTGGGTCAAAGAGTTTATTTTACATCTTCAAATGTGACACATAATATACATACAAATGTAACACATTATTGGAATTTTGTGTGCAGTACAACCTAAAGAGCATTCCATTTTTTTCATAAATGTTTTTCCATTTATTAAGCTTCACATAGTTGTAGTTAAAGGGTCACTGTAGTGATCATACAATAGGGTTTTTTTTGGTTTATTGTATAGCTGATTTACAATAAAATCAGAATTAAAAGACAAAAACCAACATAGCTTTTAAAACGTAAGTTCAAAGTTTAGTATTTTGGAATTCAGTGAGAGAACTGCTTCTCTCCACCCCTATCTAGTGTCCAGTCGGTTGGGGAGTATCTATCCTGGGACTGTCCGGAGAGGAGTATTTAGTGTCCTGACAACACGGTTTATTTATTTCCCTGCAGTGTATTTTGCAGACAAAAACCTTCCCCGGTCATAAAACAATATTGGACAGCCTCCTGAGCACGTCCGCATTCACCCCCTGGACACCCCTCGGGGCTGAGAGAAGCACATCTGCTTTAAGCTACAGAGCTAAATTTAAATGTAACATTTAAAAGCTGCAATGAATTTTTTTTTCCAAATCTTGATTTTATTGCTGATCAGTAACTAGATATATTGAATTTTACTGTTTGGCAGCTACAGTGGCCCTTTAATAAATGCACACTTTATATACAGATAACATTGTTTGTTTCTATTTTGTATGTACACTCTGGTGTCTAAGAAGGCCTGAATTTCTAGTAAAACTCTTCCCACACTGCGAGCAGGAGAACTGTCTGCCATTTGTGTGAATTATTTGATGGGTTAAGAGCTGTGAGTTCTCTGTAAAACACTTCCCACACTCAGAACATGAAAATGTTTTATTCTTGTGAATTTTCAGGTGATTATTGAGTCTGGACTTCTGGCTGAAACATTTCCCACACTGGGAACAAGAGAATGGCTTTTCCCCTGTATGGAGCCTCTTGTGAGTAGTGAGACTCGACTGTTGGCTGAAACACTTCCCGCACTCAGAGCAGGGAAATGGTTTTTCACCGGTGTGAATTCTTTTGTGTTTAATGAGATCTGAGTTACTGCTGGCACATTTCCCACATTCTGAGCACACAAACGGTTTTTCACCTGTGTGACTTTTAATGTGGCTGATCAGATGTGAGTTCTGAGTGAAACACTTCCCGCATTCCAGACAAGAAAATGGTTTCTCACCAGTGTGTAGCCGCTGGTGCATAGTGAGGTTTGACTGCTGTGTAAAACCTTTCCCACACTGAGAACATGTGAACGGTTTTTCACCTGTATGAACCCGTTGATGTTTAATAAGATCAGACTTTTGGCTGAAACATTTGTCACACTCAGGACATGTAAATTCTCTAAGAAAGTCTGTAACAGATTGTTTTTCATTCTTGCATGATGCATCAACATGGATATCTCTCTCGGATATTCCGTTAACCCTCTCGTCTATTATCATACAACATACCGATTCAGGCGAAATGTCAAGCTGTTCTGGCAAATCTTTCTCTAAACCTCCATCTGTTGAAAAAAAAGTAAAGTGGTTCTTTAAATAATCACTATGTTTAATTTTTTTTAAGACAGTATTTTGAATACCAAATTTAATGGGCAAAATGTTTTTAGAAATTAAAAATATAAATACTGCTCTTGCCATTTTATCTTTTACACCAAAGTATTCTTAATTGCAGACATTTTTTTTGTCAGCTAATTCTGTACATTCTTTTTTTTTAATACAGGGTGTGTCCTTGTAAACTAATGAACTTTCAATTACTGACAATGAGAGCACTGGCATTTTTAAAGATGCCAGACTCCCGTTGAGTAGATCAAGCGTCCAATGCAATCAAAGTCTCCCAAAGTTCAGGAAGTTGATTACTAAAGATAAAAATGGTGAATTCCACAGCAGCATAATTAAATATAAAACATAAAAATTAGGCTTTATTAATAATTTTTACATACTAAAAAACATGTTGCATATTGCAATGGCAGATGTGGATAAGATATTGAAGGGCAAAGACATCACATGTAAACAAAGATCTGTATAGTCAGAGCTATGGTTCAGTTATAACATACAGCTGTGAGAGTTTTGTTAGATGAAATTATTGAGAGTTCCCTGGACTGCAAGAAGGTCTAACCAACCCACACTCAAGGAAATAAAAACAGACAGCTCACTGGTGGGGTTGATAATAAAGCTAAATCTCAAATATTTTGCCCACATTTGGTGCTATTGCTCATTGTGAACACATTATTTCTTCTACAGTACACCCACAAGTAATTGTTTATGTTGCTTTTTGCTGCCAACATCTGAACAAAATATATGTTTAATGGACCAAAGAAAGCTCTGTACAAATTAAACCTATTTTTTACCATGAACTAACATTAATTAAAAAACAGGCTTTAGCCAGAAAACAATTGTATGAGACAAATGCAATTACCGTAACTCAGATTGTATTACTTATGCAGGCCAGATATTGTGGAGCATGCTCTGTAGGGTAAGGTGAGTTATTGCTTCAATTCCATAACCTGGCCCCTCCAAAGTGAGTACACTCCAGGTAATCTGGCAATGCTAAAGTATTCATTTGCTGTGTTTTCCAATGTATCTTTAGGGTTAATTAATAGTGAACTAAAAATTAGATTTAACTTGAAAAGTGCTTACACTGGCCATTTAAGATGTAGCTATGCCGTGACTGGCAAAAACACTCTCCATATTGTGTGTTATTCAAACTGGAAATGAGCATTGCCAATAAGGATTAACATCTTTGTTTTTGATAAATGGCTTTCTTTCAAATGGGGGCTGTGAAACATTAAAAGGACCATTAGAGGGTCATATTTATAGCATTCTCTTCTGAAGATTTGAACATGATAATGTGTAAAATACATAATTACGGGCGTTATTTGTTAATTATTGCATTCACTTCAGTTTTATTGATGACACATATTTTGCCTTGTTTCCTAAAAGGAGTAAAAACCTGCTGGGGCAGAAAAAACTGTGGCTTAAGATACTATTTAGTTATGTTGAGAATGTCTTCTCCAAACAGCACAGGACAGTAGAAGCCAATAGAAAGCAAAGCATCTATAGTATAACCCTGCCCCTTAAGCTACAGACAGACTAGCAGTCTAAGATGGAATTCCCCATTACACAAATCAGGGTCATTTAAACATAAGATTTTCTGTAAAAAATGCTTTTATGTTCCTGTTTTGTATACGTGATAATTTTATTACATATTTCACAAACACGTGAAGTTTATACACTGGTCCCTTAATATGTCTCTGTACTGTATAGACACTGGTTTATAGATTCTTATGATTTGGTCTGGCTGTACCTGTAAGGGATGTATGCCATCTCAAGTTCTAATACTTAGCCATTATATTTATAATTGTTAAATGATTCCTTATTCTCCCATTTTGAGCTGGTGTTTCTTATTGCTCCCACCATTCAGTTGGGTTAGTGTGATAAACTTTTTATTTTTAACATTTGCATTACTCACTGATATTTATAGGAATTTCTTCCTCTTTAATGTTCGAATGTCCCGTCACATTCTGCTCTTCTTCTTCCTCAGTCTTTGAAACAACAAATTGTTTCACATTGGAAGCTCCTGTATAAAAATATATATCTTTTTATCAAACCAATGTCTGGTGCATTCCAGTGCATAATGCTGGAGGGGATGACATGTCAGATCACTGCACATCTGGGTACCTGTTTTTACTAGTCTTTTAGCCCTATTAAATTCCCCTAACGTGTAAAACCGTAGACCGTAACATAGCCCATAAGCCTTGCGGCTCTTAAATTGGCTCTGTAAAGCAAGCTGCCGATCTTTTATGAGCGACAAAAGCCGGGACGTGAAAATTTTAACAGTGTGCGTGTAAATCCTTTGATCTGTCAAGCCTGTAACCGCTTTGTTTCCAATCACGCTATTAAATTGCAGCAAATTCACTGGCGTTCAAGCCTGTAACCCGCAAATGGAGCCAAAAGGCCAACGTGTACCAGAGAGGACCGCTAGTGGGTTAAAGCCCTATCCGTAGCACTGTAAATGCAAATATACACACACTACAGTACTTATAATAAAAGGGAAAGTGATGTCAGGTATTAAAATTGATAGCACAACATTCTCAAGCACTCAAATCTGCAATATAAAATACTTTAATTTCTGCGTTATATCGATCCCGACAATCTCGCATGGAACAGAATATCATATTTACGGCTTTATCAGTATTGCATTATTTCTGGAATGCGGGTCCGATCGTAACTCGTAATTGAAACCCGTAAGACTTTGAAATCCAACCTCCATTTTTCAGTGATGTAGTGATGACGATCTCTGTTGCAATTGGTTCCACCTAAATCCATGACTAATTGATCATGTTCACGGCTGCACATTTAATGTTTGTAAAATGGTTTACGGGTTTGCTTCTCAAGCTGTAACTCGCGGAATGTTCTAAATTAATTGCTCTGTAACGCAGCCGAATTTCAAGGCCACAGCCATTGCGGGTCTCAAGTTGCACTTGGAATTTAATAGGGCTGTACGAATGGTTCTTCTTGTTTGATTGTTTATAGACATATTTTAATATGACCTCTTTTTATCTTTTTCAATAAATGTTAAAGGGTCACCGTAATCTAAAATGCTCTATCATGCATTTTAACATTTCTGTATGAATAAGGGATATTTAATTTAGACAATGCACATTAAAGTGAAAAAAAGGATTGGCATTATTATTCCTCTTCTTGTCCTTTCCTATTACAAGAAATAGAGAAAGAGGGCCTTGTGAATCTTTGGACTGCAAAAAACTTTTGGTTTTATCACCATTCTTTTGAATATAAAACTAGGAAAATAAACCGGTATAACAAACTTTCCAAGAGATCTTATGTACATACATTTTTTAGTTTTTGTCAAGATGAAGGCAGATCAATCTTAATAAATACCCAATTGTATAGATATGGTTTTATTTAATTGGCCCGGATATGAATGTGTCTGACAAGCAACAGAAAATGGAACAATGTTTTATTATGCATAAAAAAGGATGCTGGAAGAAAACACATATTACTCCCTATACTTGTGTTCAAGCAGTTTTGAAGTTAAATTGAGAAAAAGGCTTTGAAGATTCCTGGGAACAGAAAATACCTTGTAACAAGATGCTGCGAACCAAAGCCAAGCCCCAACATCTGCATAAATAAACTTAAGTAACCTTGGGAAAAGAACTTGCAATCTGGAAGAAGGAGACCATCTGGGCAAGGCTACAAGGTTATGACTGGCGAATAAGAAATGAGATGTGCGAGTAAAGGCTTGTATCTGTTTGTGTATTTCCTATCTAAGTAGCTTCTTATGCAACTACCATGTTATTAACAACTTGATACATGACCTGCTAAGACCACACAAAGGAAAAACTATGTAGTTGCCAGGGCAAGATCTATTTCCACAAAGTAAAAATAAAGAAAATAAACACAGTAGAAAAAAAAAAAAAAAAAGGGTATGTGTTTTATTTAATACAAGAACCGAAAAAAGTCTGATGTTAACATTGGTCATCCCAACTACAGGTGGTGTAAAAAGAGTTACTACAAAGACAAGTTGGGTAGCACATTACTAGCTGATATTGTGCTGGCAACTTATTTAAAGTTGGTGTCTCTTCTTAATCTTTTTCTGTAATTTTCTTTTTCAATTAGAAACTATTAACGAACATTGCACGCTGTATAAAAAACCCCAGCCAAGTACTCAAATATATCACTTACCTACACATGGAGTAGAAAATATTTCCATCTGTTGAATATGATTCTGATCTCTATCATACTCTCTCTCCTCCTTAATTGACAGACTGTGTAAATTTTCATCAGGGATCCCTGTTACTCAAATGGAGAATTAAATAACTGTGAAAAGGTTTATTCCAAAATAAGAAAAACTTGTTGAACTTCACATTCTGTAAAATGATGCCTGCTGTCCTATATTTAAAATATATTATCTGGAGTAACTACACTTAAAGGCATATTTAAGTTTCATGGATTATGAATGCTTCTGATAGAGGAGAATCGGTTGCCTATGAAAACATTTTTTTGCATGAAAAATACCAAATTAAACATTACTAAACTTACCCTAAAGTTTGCTAAATCTCTTTAGTTCGCTAGCAGTTGGTTTTGAGAGTTAACACCATTGAAAATCCCTGCTAAAATTTGCATAAATAGATCATTTCTTTTGGCCAATTACAGACAGCTTCAAAACATTGTTTCAATCAGTGATGGCAGTTTGTGTAATAAAGTATCATGGGATGAGTAGTCTAATTTTAATCCTGACAAGGAAGCAAGGAGAAGCTCAGACATTGCTGTGTGGGTCTCTGCAGTGTGCTGCTGTTGGCTTGAACATTAGTATATAGTGTAACAGTGCCCCCAGAGGTGAGAGCGATGAAGCGTTTTCTCCAGAGAGTTAACTTACTGGAGCAGTGCTAAGCGACTAATTGAACCTGCAGGTGTGGTAAGCCTGTTAAAAAGGCACACACAGAGAGATGGGGGTGCCCCTGCAATTAGGCTCTGTTTGGCCTAGCAGAGTGAGGCTAGGGCCTCACTACAAGCTCAGAAGGACGCTTGTATGCATCTGCCAGTGAGAGGGAAGGCAGTGTTTTGACTTTGTCTGCTGGAAGTAGAAATTGAGAGCAAACGGAGAAATCTGCTACTAGGATTGGAGTAGCTGCAGAGAAAAAGGATTTGTGCCTCAAAGAGGATTTACAGAGGAGCTACTGCAAGGATTTTTGCCACAGCAGTATTTACAGAGGTGACTGATTGGTGCTATCCCAGCGATTGGAGCAGAGGATCCATTACTACTGAGAGAGAGACTGGATGTAAAGGTACAGGACACTTTAAACTATTGAATAAGGACTGTTCAAAGACCATATGTTTTACCTGAAGGCCGCTTCAGGGCTAGCGAGGGTGTTCCTGATGTTAAGCCAGTACGTTTAAGTAGATGTTTATTTCATGTTGAAAATAAGCTATTTTTGTTTGTTTGAAAAACGTTTATTATTAAAAGAGATAAAAAGCACTTTGGGACTCGATGTGTTTATATGAAGTCACAGAAGAAACCAGTAGCCAAAGGCCACATTGCCACAATAGTTAAAAAAAAGATCCCAAAAGCAGTGTTTCTATTGGTAGGTACACTGTGCTTATGTAAGCAGCTCTGGGGGTGTAAAAACCTAATGTTATTTTTAAATAAAACAAATCAGTATGTGTATGGAATTGATAAATGTACCTTTAAAAACAGGCTACATTTTTTTTAGAATGTACAAACATATAGCACAGCCTATATATATATATATATATGTAAATATATATTTATATATATATATATATATATATATATATATATATATACTGACTCAAGTTGGCTAGAAGACTTGTTTTTTCCCATGTAACTTCTAAGAAAACAGTATTTCCACTGTAGCTAAGGATTCTGAGTAGTGACATGCAAATGATGCTCAAAGCATACTACCTTTCTGCATCAGACCCACTAAACATAGGAAACCATTTAGGACTATGTGGGCTGCTCTCGGGCAGCTTTCAGAGCCATGGATTGGGGTACAGTGCTAGAAACCCCCTCAGACTGCAGTTTCACCTTTGTTTGGGGTTAATAAGTGGGAGTTTTTTTTCTGGCAACTGTGATATAATCTTGTACACAAACCCACACAGAGTCTTAGTTTGTTCCCATCACTCACCTACACAGAGGTCTGACTGGATTGTCACCTGCAGAATATCCTTCTCATCAATCTCACTCTCCTCACTGACAGTGTCTACATTACCTTTTGGAAAATCTGTTAATTCAAACAGAGAATAAGATGTGTTTGCAGAGATTCACTCTATTAGATACATGATAAGGACACTGAAAAGCTGAATAAGATGGAAGGTACGTGTGTTCTGCTACATGTGTGTTTGCTGTGTCCATGTTCTGAGATAATAATGGATTGCCTGTTTCTGCCTTAAAAAACACAGAATTGATGCTTTATATTCCCCCAACTTAAAAGTGTACAGTTATAACCAGCAAGTAACTGTATATTTATTTAAACTCACCAAATACCCCTCAGGAACTTGTTCTGCACCTTATTTGTTGCTAAGGGGAATTGTTGCTGCTTATATCATGGGAGCCAAGAAGCTATTAAGCCCACTAGTTAAATAAGTGACTATTTGCAAATGTTATAAAAGGTGTGGCTCCTCCTAGATTGCCAATGACACATTTTAACAGTAAGCTCTATGTGTGTTTAAAATTAATAGATATAGCTCGCACAATGTAAAGTTGAAAATGTTATAAACTGGAATTCATAGCGTATTATTTAATTTGTTTATGTAATGACTAGTTAGAAAAACAAATCAGAATTTGAACAAAAAAATCAATTCAGCTTTTAAAATATGAATTTGAAGTTTAGTATTTTTGATGTCAGCAGATCCGTGGCTGCTCACCCCCTATTCTGTGTCCAGGTTTGGTAGAAGATCTGCGCAGGGGGGGGGGGGGGTGACCTGACAAGGGTTTCTATCTGTTATTCTGCTTATCTGTCTCCTTGGTTATCCAATGAGGAGATAATTAAGGATGCCTCTTGGGCAGATTGTCTTTGCACATCTTAAAGATGACACTGAATTTATTTTCTACAAATATTGATTTTACAGTCACTAAAAAAACTAATGAAACCTTATTGTCTAAGTTAACAGATGTTACCTGAGTTGTGTCCTCGGATTCTCAATGTTCTGGGAGTCTTCACGTCCCAGGGAATATCTGTGTCGCACTGAAAGACAGAACCAGCTGCAGTTGAAATCTAAAGTCTTAACATCTCAGGCTCCCTACATAATCCCCACGTTGACACCCAATCTGACATTTTTCTATTTGTTTGCACTCTCTCTGCAACTATCCTGTATATCTAACAAGGTCATGTGTTTATGTAGTATTTATAACTGCATCAAATTTTCTGGAATGCTTCTTGTAACACAGTTATTAGATACATACAGCAGTCACTGTGTCCTGAATCCGGTATAATGTCCCATTCCCCAGCAGTCACTGTGTCCTGAATCCGGTATAATGTCCCATTCCCAGCAGTCACTGTGTCCTGAATCTGGTATAATGTCCCATTCCCCAGCAGTCACTGTGTCCTGAATCTGGTATAATGTCCCATACCCCAGCAGTCACTGTGTCCTGAATCTGGTATAATGTCCCATTCCCCAGCAGTCACTGTGTCCTGAATCCGGTATAATGTCCCATTCCCCAGCAGTCACTGTGTCCTGAATCCGGTATAATGTCCCATTCCCAGCAGTCACTGTGTCCTGAATCTGGTATAATGTCCCATTCCCAGCAGTCACTGTGCCCTGAATCTGGTATAATGTCCCATTCCCCGGCAGTCACTGTGTCCTGAATCTGTTATAATGTCCCATTCCCCAGCAGTCACTGTGTCCTGAATCCGGTATAATGTCCCATTCCCCAGCAGTCACTGTGTCCTGAATCTGGTATAATGTCCCATACCCCAGCAGTCACTGTGTCCTGAATCTGGTATAATGTCCCATTCCCCAGCAGTCACTGTGTCCTGAATCCGGTATAATGTCCCATTCCCCAGCAGTCACTGTGTCCTGAATCCGGTATAATGTCCATTTCCCAGCAGTCACTGTGTCCTGAATCTGGTATAATGTCCCATTCCCAGCAGTCACTGTGCCCTGAATCTGGTATAATGTCCCATTCCCCGGCAGTCACTGTGTCCTGAATCTGTTATAATGTCCCATTCCCCAGCAGTCACTGTGTCCTGAATCCGGTATAATGTCCCATTCCCAGCAGTCACTGTGTCCTGAATCTGGTATAATGTCCCATTCCCAGCAGTCACTGTGCCCTGAATCTGGTATAATGTCCCATTCCCCGGCAGTCACTGTGTCCTGAATCTGGTATAATTTTATTATTATTATCCTTTATTTATAACACGCCAACATATTCTGCAGCGCAATACAGGGGTTAGGTACAAGTATAAACAATACCCCACAATGAAAATAATGGAAGACCCTATTATTGAGCTTTCAATCTGATATACACAGTGCTTTCCCTAAAGCACCTCACAAGATTAAAACTCGCAAACTTACATTCTAAAGGGTATGGGTGAGGTACAGGAGAGTGAGAGATGCATAGTGAATGAAGAGGCTAAAGATGATAGGCTTTTTTGAATAGATGTGTTTTTAAAGAGATTTTGAAGGATCTGAGGCAGGAAAAAAGTCTGGTGGTGCGAGGTAAAGAGTTCCAAAGAATAGGGGCAGCACGTGAAAAGTCTTGAAGACGGGAGTGAGAGGAGGTGATGAGAGAGGAGAAGAGAAGAAGGCCTTAGCAGAGCGAAGAGGGCAGGTGGGAGTGTATTTTGGGATGAGAGCAGAGATGTAGGAGGGTGCACTATTGTGGAGGGCTTTATATGTTAGGGTCATGATTTTGAATTGCATTCTAGACGCTATGGGAAGCCAGTGGAGTGCCTGACAGAGAGGTGCTGCAGACACTGATTGTTTAGTATGGTAGATGAGTCTAGCGGATGCATTCAAAATGGATTGGAGTGGAGACAGGCGGAAGATAGGAAGGCCAGCAAGAAGAGTGTTGCAGTAATCGAGGCGAGATATGATGAGAGCGTGAATGTCCCATTCCCCGGCAGTCACTGTGTCCTGCATCTGGTATAATGTCCCATTCCCAGCAGTCACTATGTCCTGAATCTGGTATAATGTCCCATTCCCCAGCAGTCACTGTGTCCTGAATCTGGTATAATGTCCCATTCCCAGCAGTCACTGTGTCCTGAATCTGGTATAATGTCCCATTCCCCAGCAGTCACTGTGTCCTGAATCTGGTATAATGTCCCATTCCCAGCAGTCACTGTGTCCTGAATCTGGTATAATGTCCCATTCCCCAGCAGTCACTGTGTCCTGAATCTGGTATAATGTCCCATTCCCCAGCAGTCACTGTGTCCTGAATCTGGTATAATGTCCCATTCCCCAGCAGTCACTGTGCCCTGAATCTGGTATAATGTCCCATTCCCCAGCAGTCACTGTGCCCTGATTCTGGTATAATGTCCCATTCCCCAGCAGTTACTGTGTCCTGAATCTGGTATAATGTCCCATTCCCCAGCAGTCACTGTGTCCTGAATCTGGTACAATGTCCCATTCCCCAGCAGTCACTGTGTCCTGAATCTGGTATAATGTCCCATTCCCCAGCAGTCACTGTGTCCTGAATCTGGTATAATGTCCCATTCCCCAGCAGTCACTGTGTCCTGAATCTGGTATAATGTCCCATTCCCCAGCAGTCACTGTGTCCTGAATTCGGTATAATGTCCCATTCCCATCAGTCACTGTGTCCTGAATCTGGTATAATGTCCAATTCCCCAGCAGTCACTGTGCCCTGAATCTGGTATAATGTCCCATTCCCCAGCAGTCACTGTGTCCTGAATCTGGTATAATGTCCCATTCCCCAGCAGTCACTATGTCCTGAATCTGGTATAATGTCCCATTCCCCAGCAGTCACTGTATCCTGAATCTGGTATAATGTCCCATTCCCAGCAGTCACTATGTCCTGAATCTGGTATAATGTCCCATTCCCCAGCAGTCGCTGTGCCCTGAATCTGGTATAATGTCCCATTCCCCAGCAGTCACTGTGTCCTGAATCTGGTATAATGTCCCATTCCCAGCAGTCACTATGTCCTGAATCTGGTATAATGTCCCATTCCCCAGCAGTCACTGTGTCCTGAATCTGGTATAATGTCCCATTCCCAGCAGTCACTATGTCCTGAATCTGGTATAATGTCCCATTCCCCAGCAGTCGCTGTGCCCTGAATCTGGCATAATGTCCCATTCCCAGCAGTCACTGTGTCCTGAATCTGGTATAATGTCCCATTCCCCAGCAGTCACTGTGTCCTGAATCTGGTATAATGTCCCATTCCCCAGCAGTCACTGTGTCCTGAATCTGGTATAATGTCCCATTCCCAGCAGTCACTGTGTCCTGAATCTGGTATAATGTCCCATTCCCCAGCAGTCACTGTGTCCTGAATCTGGTATAATGTCCCATTCCCCAGCAGTCACTGTGTCCTGAATCTGGTATAATGTCCCATTCCCAGCAGTCACTGTGTCCTGAAAATGGTATAATGTCCCATTCCCCAGCAGTCACTGTGTCCTGAATCTGGTATAATGTCCCATTCCCAGCAGTCACTGTGTCCTGAATCTGGTATAATGTCCCATTCCCCAGCAGTCACTGTTTCCTGAATCTGGTATAATGTCCCATTCCCCAGCAGTCACTGTGTCCTGAATCTGGTATAATGTCCCATTCCCAGCAGTCACTGTGTCCTGAATCTGGTATAATGTCCCATTCCCCAGCAGTCACTGTGTCCTGAATCTGGTATAATGTCCCATTCCCCAGCAGTCACTGTGTCCTGAATCTGGTATAATGTCCCATTCCCCAGCAGTCACTGTGTCCTGAATCTGGTATAATGCCCCATTCCCCATCAGTCACTGTGTCCTGAATCTGGTATAATGTCCCATTCCCCAGTGTCACTGTGCCCTGAATCTGGTATAATGTCCCATTCCCAGCAGTCATTGTGTCCTGAATCTGGTATAATGTCCCATTCCCCAGCAGTCACTGTGTCCTGAATCTGGTATAATGTCCCATTCCCCAGCAGTCACTGTGTCCTGAATCTGGTATAATGCCCCATTCCCCATCAGTCACTGTGTCCTGAATCTGGTATAATGCCCCATTCCCCATCAGTCACTGTGTCCTGAATCTGGTATAATGTCCCATTCCCCATCAGTCACTGTGTCCTGAATCTGGTATAATGTCTCCTCTCCAACAGTGCTCACCTTTCCATTCAGCTGGTGAATGCTGCTGTGGGGGGAATTCTTCATCACAATGGTATATTCCTACAGAATAAAAGAGGGAGAAGTCAGACTTTAGTGTAAGGGACATAATGTGTAACATGTTCACTCTGACTCACCTCTGTCTTCCTTATCAGTTTCACATTTTAATTAAAGCACCAATGATGTGCCATATTTATAAAATGCTAATTTTAATGTTTAAGTTTTGCATTCAATTTGGGTTTGATGATGAGTTATTTTGTCTTTATTCATAAAAGCATTTGAATCTTGGAAGGAGTGGGAATAGCAGTGGAATTAGAAAAGATGTGTTGAAATTGTTCTCTCCAAATCATCCTTTACAACATAACTAAATGGCAGCTACAGACAGACTAGCAGTTTCAGAAGGTATCTCCATGACACAATCACAGGCATCAAAATATAAGATGTTTTTGTAACAAAAATGCTTTAATGCTCATGTGCTGTATTCCCTCTAATATTCTGTTACATATTTTAACAGCATGCAAAGATTTGAGTAAACTGCAGTGGTCCTTGAATCTGTTCATACCCTGCTCTATACACTCACATGTGCTGTCTGTCCAGTCATCCTCTATATACTACAGAAACAAAGACAATTTCACAGACAAATAAATGATCAGAGAATAACCACAACAGTGAATGGGATAACAGCACCTCTCCGGTCAGCAAGGAGGTGATCTCCAGGGCATGATTCAAGATCCTCTCCGTCATCCTCTTATCCTTGTTCATCTCTGTCATTATCAGAGACTTAGTGAGATGCTGCAAAAGGGAGACCTATTTGGACAGAAATGGAACGCCATAAGAGATGTGATAACATATACCCTGTGATGTCTCCATGATTGTGTAGTGAGAGATAGACAATAAGAACTAATCAAAGGTAAAAGTAGAATGTTTTCATCTTCGAGTGAAGGTTAAGTTTGTGAAAAAAGTATTTTGATTCCTGAAGAGCAGACTTGCATTTATTGTTGCAAGCTGTCTGGATCTGGACATGTCTGGACAAATGGAGTAGGTGTCATTTCCAATATGATCCAATTACACCCCTCTCTCTTTTCCCTTCTCCCTCTCCCCACCCTGTACACATAGGCGTAAAACAAATCACTCTCCTCAGGTCCAGCGATCAAGAAGTGATAAAACCAGGGGAAATATATTTACAGTAGAGATTTATGAATCTGAATAAGGATGGACAATCAACTAACCTTAGAAAAAAATATTGTGACGCTCTGCTAAACCCTAGAGGCTACCATGATATGTTGACGGAAGCTGTGTATGAGAGGGGTGTTTACATTTTTGGAGAGAAGGGCTTCCATTTCCTGATGCTTCTGTTCCTATGAGAAGGAAGATGTGTAGTTTCAATTTCACACACATCTAATTAGTGTATCTAACAAAGCCTTATGACCTCTCCCTGTTCTCTTATCCCCCACTGATAAATAAAAACACACACCTTCATGATCCAGCTCTGATGTGATAAAGACAAAATGGATTCCTCTACTCATAAACAGAGTCTTCAAAATTACGAAGACTAATGTTGTTAGTTTGTTCAATACTTCACAAACATATTTATTTTCTTGAACTTTAGTGGTCATTTAAGAGGGTTATTTCATTTTTCATCTAACCGTAGGTGACGTATCCTATGCTCAAACCTCTTGTCCGCACACTGTGCGCATCCCTGGATGTTTCCAACCAATACACAGATTTTTCATGGAGCCCCCTCGTCTCTCACCTCTCCAGTCAGCAGGGTAATAATCTCCAGGGCGTGAGCCAAGATCCTCTCAGACATTTTTGTGCCCTTGTTCATCACTAGTGATTTGGACATATGCTGTAGGAGTGGGACCTGCGAGATGGAGAGATCCCAAAAAGTAAGAGAGAATGAGACATAGAAACACCCGTCTTGGAGCTGTGAGATACGACAAAAGAAATGTATTACATTAGTAATATACAGTCTAATACTGTAAATATAAAAAATAAGAAAGTAAATAGAATCACATAGCTCAAATAGAAAAGTGACATACATATTATTCAAGCCTAGCACAGGGGGTAGGCAATGTTAGCGCCTGAGTGCCAAACATGTTCCTGGATTACTGGCTTTTTCTGCTGTGCACAGGTGAGAGAATAAGGATGTCTGAGGCAGTGACTGACTCACGTGTCCATAGTGGGGAAACCCTGAAATCCAGGACTGTGCCTGGTACACCTGATCTAATATATGTGGATTTAAATATGGCTATTAATGCACATCCAGAAATATCATTATTGAAAATTAAAGGTATATCTAAGTTTCCCTGTGTTTACCTTTCTCTAATCTAACACAAGCTGCTTACATAGGCACAGTGAACCTCCCAATAGAAACACTGCATTTGTGTACAGATTTTAACACTTTACTAAGCTTCCTGCTAACAGAAGCTCAATGCAGAAATCTACAGATCAGTTCTGGCTCTTCCTGCTTCCTTCTGTAGGGGGACTACATATCCCATGATTCCTTCCTGTACAAACTGCCATCGATGGTTGTTATATTGTATTAAAATGTATTAGCTGCCTGTGATTGGCCAAAATGAATTATAAATGTTATGCTAATTTTAGCAGATATATCCAGGGTGTTAACTAACAAAAGCAACTGCTTGCAAACTCAAGAGATTTAGCAAACATCAGGGTGATTTTGTTAGTGTTTATTTTGGTATTTTTTCATGCTAAAAATGTTTTCATACACTACTAATTATCTTCTATTGGATGCATTAATAAGCCAAGAAGCTTAGATATGCCTTTAATGTATATACCTTTAATGAGTCTTCTATTTTGCAGCAAATTAATATATTGCTCTCTGAAGCGGTTCCATTCCAGCACAGTAATCATTATCCTGTCTGGCACTGAAGAAAGTTATTAACCTGTTCCTGGTTAACAATGAGATTAAATGACTACTGCAGTGTTGTAAATAGGAAGAAATACATCTGATGCAACTTGGTGGAGGTTTGTGTGTTTCAGGGGTGTTTCTGCCTGTGTGGGGGACTTCGGGGAAGGGGTGTGGTGTCAATTTAAAAAGTATCTAACAAAACTTCCAGAACCTTCCAGTCACAGATAAAAACACATCTTCATGGCATAGCTCACAGTGAGTGATAAAGATAACAGGAACTGGTCCTTTCCCTATTGATATTCGCCCAAAATTTGCCAGCAGTGGCAGCAGCAGTGCCACCCACAAACCGATGGATGGCGCTGCAGATTTTCAGTGCCCATACCATAGAGTTAAGGTTAGGTAAACTTTTAGGGTTACAGTGAAGGTTAGAGTGAGGGTTAGGGTAACCTTCTAAGGGTATAACGTGTGTAAATTGTTGGCAGTGCTGCAAAATATCTGCAGCGCCATCTTATGGCCACTTGCCGCCACTGCAGCTGTCAGTGGTGGCGAATTTAAAACTGGATAGATTCGAGGAATTACTCCATTTATAAACAGTGTTCAAAAACTCTGATATTCTCTAAAAATGTTTTATGCCCATGGCTTATACCGCTGCTAATTTGTTTCCTTGTTATGTTCTTCACAAACAAATGCATTTTGTATTGAACTACAGTGGTTCTTTAACTAGTTCTTATTGGACACTGAAAGCAGTGATTAACTTGTTATGGATGAACCTCAGACCAGTGTTTAACTCGTTGTTGAGTGACACAGACCAGTAATTAACCTGTCTCTAATTGACAATACCAGATATTAACCTGTTATTGACTACCACAGACTAGTGACTGCCACAGTGTTTAACCTGTTCCTAACTGACACAGACCAGTGATTATTAACCTGTTCCTGAGTGACACAGGCCAGTGATTAACCTGTTATTGACTGACACAGAGTAGTGATTAACCTGTTCCTGAGTGACACGGACCAGTGATTAACCTGTTATTGACTGACACAAACCAGTGATTAACCTGTTATTGACTGACACAGGCCAGTGATTAACCTGTTCTTTACTGACACAGGCCAGTGATTAACCTGTTATCTACTGACACAGGCCAGTGGTTCACCTGTTCTTGACTGACACAGACCAGTGATTAACCTGTTCCTTACTGACACAGACCAGTAATTAACCTGTTCTTTACTGACACAGACCAGTGATTAACCTGTTATCTACTGACACAGGCCAGTGATTAACCTTTTCCTTACTGACACAGACCAGAAATTAACCTGTTATTTACTGACACAGGCCAGTGATTAACCTGTTCCTTACTGACACATACCAGTGATTAACCTGTAATTGACTGACAGCGACTGATGATTAACCTGTTCCTGGCTTACACTGCTCTCACACCGTCCCTGCTTGTAGTGTATATACAGATATATTACATACAATTCAAACGAATCTATATAATGCATACACATTATAAACTTACTGATCTATTGTCCTACACCGTTTTGGTCCAGGATATCCGGAAGTGATCACACCCGGAAGAGAAATATCGGGACTACAACTCCAAGAGTACTTTGCTGTGATTAACTGTATAATGAACTCCTCTCAGTCAATCTCCATTTCTTTTAGCATTTTGGTTAGTTTTTATTTTTGAATTATTATTATTTGTATGTAAGTTTCTACTATATGTACGCTCTAGGTAAAAAACGATTTTCTAATATGTAAGCGATTGCCCATAGCCAACATGGTGGATCTCGCTTTTATTACGTCACGACGCTGGTAAAGTTTGCGCGATGATGTTCTGCAATTTCCTGGGAACGAGACTCCTGAGAGTTCTGAAGGAAGTCGGCGCTGAGCAAAGTGGCTGGGACTGCGGTATGTGGAGGGGTAGATGTATGTATAGTGTTATAGGATATATATATATATATATATATATTTATTTTTATTTTTATTTTATTGTACACATATACATGCATACACACGCATATACATGTATATACCCAAACACATATATATGTATATATAACACATATATAGTTGTCAGTGTGTGTAATGTTTGCGATGTTGGTCATGCTTTGCGAGCCCAGCCGTCGACCACGCGTGCCAAAGGCGCTAATTGCAGGGCTTGTAATGAGCACCACAGGTGGTCAGCGGCGCAAGCGGGACTTACGCTCCATACGACTTTGGACCGAAACCCGTACATACACTGTCCGCCTCGCAGAAATCCGACTTTAACAGCCGAACTACGTAACTTGAAAGACCTGAGAATAACAACAAATATGCCTCAAATGAGCTTACACACAGCACAGTGGGAGAGCCAGGGAGCCAGTCAGTGAGGTTGAAAGTTAATTTGAGCCATATTTCCCATTTTTCAACCATCGAAAATCCCCTAATCGACCAAAAAAATGGCTGCTGAAAAACCGCAACCCGGCGAAAACGAGGCCGAAGGACGTAAAACTAGCCCGTAGGACGTAAAAAGGAGCCCTAAGCAGTAACACTTAACGCAAGCCAATAACATTTACCACAAGGCAGTAACACTAAAGCTGGACTCCTATAAAGTACACCGGGTGAGAGGCTTTCAATGAGCGCCAAAGGCGCTCATCGTGGGCTCGCAAGGAGCGCTGAAGGTGGTCATTGCAAAGCAGGAGAGTTGCTCTAAAGGCGCTCATTGTGAGCCACATAATGAGCGCCAAAGGTGCTCAGAGAGCCCATTGTGTGGAAAACAGCACTGCCAGGCTTACAATTTTACTCCCGTCATTTTTGACGGGCAATTTCCTAGCCCACTATAATTAGTGCTTAAGTGATTCTATTTGAATGTCTAAAAAATAAGTTAATAAACTTATTTCCTGCACAAATTTCTCAGAAATACACTGCACTCTGGGAAAACTGGGCGGGCACATGCAAATGAGACCACAATGCACGCTGTGAAATACAGAGTAAGCATAAGCTTAAAAGTGGCCATGTATATAGTGGTTATGGATTACCAGAGTGAGCATTGTGGTCTCATTTGCATGTCCCTGGCCAGTTTCCCCAGAGTGCAGTGCATCAACTGTATTTCTGAGAAATTTGAGCAGGAAATAAGTTTATTAACTTATTTTTTAGACCTTCAAATAGTATCACTAATGCACTACTCATTGTTTTGTACAAATGTACTCTGTACGGTGGAGGGCTTCTATCACTCTTCAGCCCACCATATGTGGAAGAAAAAAAAAGTGTGTATGTGTATGTGTATATGTATATGTATGTGTGTATATATATATATATATATATATATATATATATATATATGTATATTTATTAGTCATGATTCTGGGACTCCCCTGAGCTCCACAAGCAACCCTGTTATTTGGGACCCTAACACATGTTATTGGTAATATCAAAGGCTATCAAAATGGACATGGGATGTGTTTTAAGGACTGTGACAATTTGGCTTTCATTTGTGTGTCATGTTTAAAGAATTAATATTTACATGTAGTTACTGCTATTGTTTCTTGGTTACAATGTATCTGCTGTTATTGATGTACAGGACAATATGGTGGATATAATGAACACAGTAAAATGTGTCTCACAGGCTCTAAGTTTTATGTTATCAGGGCCTTATCAGTCAGAATGATGTAGGGACCCACTAGACCCTGATTATGGCCAGCCATGTTATCTAGCCAGGTGCCATCTTGACTGTTTCTTGACACTGGGTTGCATAAACTCCCCAAATGTCATGACAACACAAGTCATTTTTTTATTTTTAGATAAAGAGATATTGTAAGCAGTCTTAAAAGTTGATAATCCTGACCAAATAGATAACCCCCACCACTCCTGACAGAAGAGCAGAGCCAGAGGGGGTTGACTAAAGAAAGCGGGGAGGGGGCCATGTCGGTTTTATTGTTTGTTTTTTAAAATGTGTCTGAAAAAGAAAGAATAAAGGTCAGTCTGTTTGCACTAACAAAAGGTGCATGAACTATCCTACATAAAGGAATAGGAAAAATTGGTTATTATTTTTTAATAAATTGGTAAGAGCCTGTAACCTGTGATTTCCAGAGGTGCTGGGGCAGAGCTGGGCGCTGAGAGATTGAACACCAAAGTCACAACTTAGAGGGAGAGTCTTGGGGTGCATGTGGTCCTTCATCTCTGGGTCGTGACATATATATATATATATATATATATATATATATATATATATATATATATATATATATATATATATATATATATATATACATACAGTATTATAGTCTGGTGCATATTTGTGTGTAGTATACTGTGAGGTTTTATATCTGTATATAGTATATTAGGATGGTACATGAAAGCCTCACATAGGAACAGGTTGTGCAGGTTTAGTATTATAAGATATCATTTCTAAAATAACGTAATGTCACTATTAAAAAAAAAAAAAAAAAAAAAATTCCTTTGTGATGAGACCTAAGTGCTGCTCCTCTTGTGTCTTTCAGAGTGATATATAAGGACATAAGAACATGATGGAGGAGAGTCATCAGACTCTCAGGACTTTGGGAATCCGAGTGAACTGGAGCCCAGGTGACAAAAGTGTATGCTCATAATGGAGCACAGCAGAGGGCCACCGCAGGGAGTCTCTGGTTGTATCAGTGTGTGAGTGTGTGCGGTCATAGCTAATTATTGCTAATTATTCCCTAAGGTCTGCACACATTGGTCCCAGTCTATATGTAATTATTATTACTGTTTTTTTTTTTATAAAGCGCCAGCATTTTCAGTAGCACTGTTTACAAAGTTAGAAACCAAATAGGGTAGGTATAAAATGCAGATTAAAAATAGTAAAAAAAAGTTCTAAGGTGTGCAGAAATACAAATACAACAAAATAAGGCAATAAACAACTTGTTGCAACAGAGTTCTAGTTTGAAGAGCTGTCAATCTATAAGGTAAGATTGGGGTGTGAGAGGAGGGTGACAGATGCTTGATGGCAAATATGAAGGCAGTAGGCTGATGCATGTGAAGGTGACTGTGTGTTATAGGCCGTGTGTGAACAATCTGGCAGAAAGTGCACATTTTGCAATTTAAAGGGATATTAATGTTTTTTTATTTTAATTTTCATTTATTACTAGGTATATACTATTCCTGTGTGTATTTCTTTGATGTACTTTATTTTATTAAGAAGTACTTATAAGCTCTGCTTTTATTGTCTAAAACCAAACAAATAGTCCCTGTATAGATCTGCCCTCTGCAGCTCATGCTGACACACTCTCTGTAGGGCTGGATGTGCAGTATTGTGTCCTAGCCTAAACGGGGACCACGTCTCTGCAGGATGTTGCAGAATGTTGCTGAGAGATGGTAACTGATTAGCTAGTATGAAACGCTGCACAGCAAGTACAGCAGAGTATGTGTTTTCATGAGCTGCAGAGGGCTGACCCAAGCATGTAGTATTTGTATGATGTTAGGCAGTAAAAACAGAACATATTATTAAAAAAATAAAAGTAAATATATACACAGGAATATTATATACCCAGTACAATTCAGCAACCTTCCCTATCACTTTAAGGATGTAGGTGATCAGCATCATTAAATGGATGTTTTTTTGTGTGAGTTCCTGAAGGCAGACAAGTGAGTAGTCAAGGAGCATATAACTGGTAACATGTGCAGACCTCAGGGAGTAACTAGCAATGTTTATGTTAATAATTGTGATTTACTTCTTGGGGTGTACACGCCCAGAATTTTACTAGAAATAGATTTTAGGCTGAAAACGAACTCAGACCCTAGAAAAAATGGCGTAGACTAGCTATGACAATCATAATCTCACAAACTCTTGCTTTAGATGTACTTATTACTATTTTTCGCTACTTATAGTTTTCCAATGTTTCCCTTAAATGTTACCCTATTATTACTGTTTATCTAATGATATAAATACCAACAGGTCTCCAAGATGAAAATATAGACACTGTTACAGAAGAAGAGGAGGAGGAGGAGATCAATGAAGAGGGTATTGTGAAGGTGACCTATAATTCAGACTTCTGTGAAGGTGAGTGACAAACATGGTGGTAATGCACTTACTTAAAAAGCTTGTGTCTGAGAATTTAACACTGCCCCAGACAAATCTTCTTCCATACCTTTTATGATCTCATATTAAATACTACTTTTTAAATCATGAAATAGGAATGTTATTAATAATCAAAGCATAATAAAAATATAAAAAAGCATATTTCTCCTGTTGGTTGGGCATTGCAACTATCCTTTAACTTGGCTTGTATAATTGTGGTGTTCAAGCCAAACAAAGAAAAAAACGTAATTATCTCCATCTTAAATGAAGATCAAAAGATCCAGGTTGACTAAATAAACCGTCTGCTTTCAAAACTCATTACTGTGCTAAGATGGGATTAATCAAAACAAGACATTTAAATATTAATGTTTAGGCTGCCTGGTCTGTATTCATAACTTCTTACAGCAGAATATCAAACTACACTTATTGCAAAGATACAGACAAGCCATGTGATCGGGTCACACATGTGAGTTAGATAATCGGTTCTTACCCTTCATAACAAATGACTTCTACACTCAAAATCAGATCAAGTGGTTCTGGTTTGCTATGTTGAATAAATCTCTTCAAATCATTATTTTTCTTAGAGGTCCCTGATGAAAATCTCTGTACTGTGTCAATTAATGAGGATGGGGAGTACATAAGTGATGAGAGTGATATTCAGCAGGTGAAGATCACTGCAGATCGCTGTGTTGGTAAGTGATGTGTGTTTATTCTGACAAAAATGTTATTATATTATACATGCCTTCCAGATCTCAATTAGTCCCAGGTTTATAAACGGACGAATCAGAATACAACATCCATTACAGCAGGCTATATACCACCCTATACGTTATGATAAAGAATGCCTACAATCAATTAGGTGTGGTGAACGGCTTATAAATGCCATGGGCCTCCATTCCATGGCCTCTGTAAGAACTCCCATAAGGATGCCTCTCCGCTGCAAGAGATTTAGAAAGCAAATTTGCAGAGCTATCATATGGCTCCCAAAAAAAAGAATCCCCGTAAAACTTACTGACTCTCACCCAGAGGGTTTGCCGGTACTTCTCTAGTGTCTGCTCAAAGGAGACTCTGAGTCTGAATCTCAGCAGTCTGCACAGCAACAATACCCAATACCTAATGTGAACGCACTACACTAGCCCAAACATCTTCCCTTATTCTTATCTATATAAACCCTTTCCATGGCAGGTGATGGTTTAAATAATAAAAAGCTAATGCAGTTGGTTTATAACCCCTCCAGATTCCCCTTTAATATCCACTTCCCTGGGTATGTTTAGTGTGTTCACATTAGGTAGTGGGTAGCATTGCATACAAGAGTGCTGAGATTAAGTATCCTGCAAGCACACATTAGAGCTAGTGAGCTATGGGCGCAAATTGTCCTGGGTGCGAGTCAGTACATTCTATGGAGTTTTTTTTTTTTTTTTTTTTTGAGGAAGTATATGCCATTTTGCTTATGTATGTTAATGGCCTCTATTCCATGCCTCCACCAAGAACTCCCACAAGTCTAGCTTTGTCTAAGGTTAAGGTTGCAGCACAGAATGGGATAACTTAAGGCTGGAAAAACTAAGGAAATTGGGAAGTTTAAGGTAGCACTCAACCTTAACATCCATCCCTCCTCCTGCATAGGTTTTTTTTTTTATTACATAATTCATGGCATTACATATGATATACATAATGGCATCAACAAATGCATCACATATAATACGAAAAAAGACATAATCCATTATGTTACTGATCACACTAGTCCCCCCTATAATGTCACTTAAAGGCATACTTAAGTTTGCTGGATTATGAATTCATCTGATGGAGAGTATGTGCAAACCATTTTTTTTTGCATGAAAAAAAAAAAAAACACATTTAAACACTTACATTAAAGTCAGCAAAATGTCTTTTAACTTTTGTCCGTTGCAAATTATGCTTAACACCCTCCAAACCTAGGCTAAATTAGCATAAATTTAAAAATGTTGTTTTGGCCAATCAGGTTAGCTGAAACTTTTGGATTAACTCTGGGGTTACTGTTTGTGCTGCAAAGCAGCCTGGGATATGTAGTGTATCACTGTTAAGTGCTATGTATTGCTGCTGAAATACAGACAGGAATCTGCAAGTAGATTGGCCGAGCAAGCAACAGCAGTTAAATAGTGGGTTAACATTGATACCCTCATGCTGCATGCTGATTAGGGGGATCAGATGCCTGTGTAGATGCCCCCTGGAGGAATTTTTAGATATTAATAACAATAAAATGTTTTATGAGGTGTGCTACATACACATAAGCTGCTTTTTTTCAAAGAGTACAGGATTGCATTAGAGACAAAATAATGAAAACATTGTTATTTGAAACTAGTGATAATGTACATGACAGAAAATACATTTTAAAAATAAACATAATCTTGTTTTGACTTGGGCACAGTGTGGTACGGTGTTAGCCATGGAAATCAATTTGCTGAAGCTGGTACATATTAATGGATAACCGATACAAATAGTACCTTTTTTAATGGCTGGCACAAATTGTTTAATGTCCCTTTTGATTTACATTTCAATTGAAAGCCTATTGTATACAAACCGTATAATGTTCACCTCCTAAGTTGCTCTTAAGCAAGGATAAGAAATGTAAAGAATGTTCAATTTTATCTCATAAAATCTAGGAAAAAACACCTGTTAACCTTCTTCTAACTATAGAGCACTGATTCATAGCCCTCTCCTGAAGGCCCACCAGATAACATGAGTTAGGTCACGCTGTGTAAATACAAATGAGACAAATACCTAACCTGGGACCAGGTGACCGACTGACCTAGAACAGGAACTCCCAACATTTAGTCCCCTGGGTCGAAGCAGGTTTTTTTTCCCCCAACATTGGAGGGGCTGCAACAAGAGCTTGGACCTAAATGTGGCATTTCCCAATCAAGACACCCACTTGCATCATACATGTTCCCAACAGGGCATCACACTTTATTCACCTTTTTGTATTTTTATATTTTACAGAACCATAGTACCAGTTAAACATTTCCTGAATGCAAACATCATAATCAGGTTACCTGGATGTTTACTTTTGAGGTTTCCATCTCCCATGACCATTAGCCTATCCTGTGGGGCTGACATTGACTCGCGGCTCATTGGTGAGGAGACTATACTCTGGTATATTTCTAATTCCCCAGTCGAACAGATTAAAGCTTCGCCCCCTACTGTCCCTGCTGGGAAACCCCAGTCATACCAGCCCTGGATCTCTACCTGGGTTAATAGCTTTTTATTGAGAAGGGGTCAGAGGGTTAGTGGTGGGTCATAACCGGCCCCCTTTTTTCTCGCCCCTCAATTCCCCTGTGAACTGACAATCTACATAAGTGGCTGCCAACAGAAGTTCCTAAGCCGGTTATGGGGAGTGCCGGCGCCAAATAACCTCAACATTTGCATATTTTCCCAGCTTAACTCAGACAATAAATCAAAGGGAGTATTACCATTTAACCCTTGTTAACCTTTGTGGTTTCCCCACAGAAATCACTCAGCTGAATAACAAGAGAGGTTGTTAATCTGATTCACACGCAACTTTATACACAATACCTGTTGGCTTCTCTGTGGGAGCTTACAGTAGAACAGAAGTGCAACTGTGCTGTTAGGGCTATCGGAGGGGGAAGGTGAATGGGGTCAGCTTGTTGGAAAGTCATGGGTTGCAGCTCCTTTTTAGTGACGGTGTACAGTGAATTAAAAGTTTTGTTCTGATCAGCCTAGTAGGGAATAGGACAGGGTTTCCATAAGTCCATGGCAATGCCTCTGCAGAGCTTTTGGGTTAATGAGGTGGAACGGATGTGGTGGCAATTTCAGTCCTATTTAATTATCTTAAAGGCTTTCCGTGAACTCCTTCCCCACCTCTCTCTCCACTGATAGCCAAAACACATGCCCTAATTTTTCAGAGCTAAGATTGTGAGGTAACGAGCACACAATGGATTCCTATACTCCTAAAATTTGTTTTGTCCAGGGCTTACACAGCTGCTAACAACTTTAGTTTGTTACCTACTTGACAAACAAGTGTATTATTTCTTGAACTGCAGTGGCCCGTTACGCAAGTGATTTCCACGCTCATTTTAAGTGGCCCAAGATACAACTTTGATTATAAAATAATATGAAACAAAGATTTGAAAATATATGAAAAGCAGCCAAAAAGTGTGTAAATAATTTATGGCTTGAAGGTACAAATGCTATATTTCAGTTTTGCATTATAATTGTCAAGAATCAGGCAGAAAATTATTTAGGTGGTCCACTAAGACCATTGATAGTAACTTAGTGGTTTACCAAGACTGGGTTAACTTTTAAGTGGTCCATCTGATGAAATTATAGGAAAACTACTAGTTTTAAGCATTTTATGTAGAATTTTTACAGGTCCTTTCAATATGACTTTTTTTTAATTTATTTTGTATTAAGCATTTGAACAACAAGATGCAAATTTGACTGGTCACCAGCAGATTAAGGAGGAAGAGTGTCCTATACATATAAGTGATGGTGAGTAATTAACACAAAAATAATATGGGGTAGTGTTAACATCTTATACTTGCAGCACAACAACATTTTAAGAACGCTACACAACATTTTAAGCCAGATCTCTTAAGTGTGTTATGTGTATGTGTGTGTGTTATGTGTATGTGTGTGTGTTATGTGTATGTGTGTGTGTGTGTATATGTATGTATATGTATGTGTGTATATGTGTGTATATATATATATATATATATATATATATATATATAAATACACATTAAATTAAACATAGCTACAGTGCATAAAATAAATGCTTAATTATTGATGATTAATGAAGATTTGTCCAACTTAAGTCCCAGTTACCATACTTCCTTGCAATGCGTTCTATGAAGTCTCCTGAGATGAAGCTGGGCCATTGTCAGCCATTTGAATGGGATAAATACATGCTTGTACTTGCCCACTGCAGACAGAGGCCTTTGTAGAAAATGACCCTGAACCTGAATTGCTCTACACTGTAGATAACTTATGTGCTGAGGTTCCATAAAAAGTTGTAGCTGTACAAGGATATATACTACTGGCTGTATTTCTTGTCCTGAAGTGAATCCTTATTATTTTGGCTCCTGTGCTACAGCACTCTCATTACTCCTGATGGTGAGGTGAATGCACATTGCACAGAGTGAGACAGCACAGACAATTGAACATAACCTATAAATCCCCTAGGATTTATGACGAGCGAGTTACTAGTCATATAGTATAAAAGTCGCAAGCATTTTGGCGCTGCACATCATCCATTATAAAACCGAAGTCCCGGTTAGGTGCTAGTTTATGGCTCTTGAGGGTCTATTTCCTCTTGAGGGTTATTTATACCCCAAATAGAGGGGATACTGTGTGTGGATGATCCCCTTTACAGTAAATATGGTATTTTAACATGTGGCGACTTTTCATTTGATGCAACAAATAAAGTTGATTCCTATTTTTGATTTTATATCTGAGAAGAGTTTGTTGTTAAGCATTTGGAATCCTCTTATTAGTTTTGAATTGAGTTGTGTTCAAATAACAATCGAACCAAAATTTGTGTTAATGCAAACAGCTTATGCAAATTATATTATAACCATTAATTCAGTACCCATAATTTTAATATCTTCCATGAAAGGTGTTCTGTTAACACTATAGTATTTTTCATATGAATAGTATAAGCTTTTAAAGGACCATGGTTATCCCAAATATTGATCATGCATTTTAAAAAGCATATGTTGTACATTACATTATTTAACACAGAAAATAAATTAAGAAAATGTACCTAAAAGAACACTGAACATAAAGTTAAAAATTGTATGTTTTTTTTATAACTTACATCCAGCAATGTTTTGTTTGCCTCTGGATCATTTGATAATTTAATACAAGGATCAGAGAAGTTTTGATGTTGAGCATTGTGGACCAATAGTCTTTCTGTCAACCAGTTACTATTTTAATATTCAAAATGTGGATAAAAGCACAACATTTGTTACAGTCTAGAGATTCATGCTCCACCCTCTTTTATAGTATGCCAGGGCCAGGTTAATAGAAAACACCACCCTATCTTAATTAGACATAATTTGTTTGCAATATAGACCACTTATTGTTTTATATAGTATAGTAGCCCCACATGAAATTTCTTAACTCACAGTTTGTTCCTTTTTTAGCAGATGAATCCATGGACAGGAACACCCCTGGACATCAGTACAGTTCACACAGACCAATACATGTTGTGATAGGAGACCAAGGTGTAACAGAAATCTCAACCCATGTTGATAATAAACTGTGCAGAAATAGTAAATCTGACAACAGGACATGTTCTAGCCAGAAGTCAGATCGTGTTAAACAGAAAAGAATTTACACGTATGCAAAGTCATACACGTGTGCTGAATGTGGTAAATGTTTCAGCCACATGTCAGTGCTCGCTAGACACCAGAGGAGTCATACAGGGGAAAAGCCATTTGAATGTTCTTATTGTGGGAAATGTTTCAGCCAACAAGCAAATCTCATCACCCACCAGCGTGTTCATACAGGCGAGAAACCATTTGTGTGCTCTGAATGTGGGGAATGTTTCAGCTTTAAGTCCGTACTTATCACACACAGGAGGATCCATAGAGACGAGAAACAGTTTGAGTGCTCTTATTGTGGCAAGTGTTTCAGATTGAAGCCTCACGTTGTTAAACACATGCGGATTCACACTGGCGAGAAGCCATACGCCTGTGCAATATGTGGGAAATGCTTCAGTAACCAGTCAAATCTTAGTATCCATCAGAGGGTTCACACAGGAGAGAAACCCTTTGTATGTGCCGAATGTGGGAAACGTTTTCAGTGCAAGTCTGGTCTGGTTAAACATCAGAGATTGCATACAAAATAGAACAATACGGGTGTGTTGTATGTACAGTTTTTTGTCTGTTTTTTTTAAGTAATTTAATTAAGGTGGCATAAAAGGTCCCATTTATTGAAGAAATGAAGAGTATACATACAAATACATATTGCAATTGGTAGTTATTAAAGGTTTCGAGTGGAACGGTTAGCTAACGGAGATGTAAAGTTGAGTATTTTATAAATTACACAAAAAAAGTCCTCCCAGTCTACTAATAACTTCTATCACGCATTATTAGCTCTTGTATGTCTAAAGGAAAGATCTGTAAAGGTAAGCCAGAATAATGATAGTCTTAAAATATAAAAAAATTTGTCTAAACTCCGTGTATAGAACTGACACGTGGACAGGCTCTTGTGATTTATCATCACACACTGTAAAAGATAATTTATCAAGTGAGAAACTCGATAAGAGAGTAGGACACACAACATTTAGTGATCTAATACTTGCACTCAATTTTAATAACATCCAGTTGTAATTGGATATGTATATTTTCCTTTCTGCAGTTACTGAATAATGGTACTTTAAATGTCATATATTTCAATTAAATTCCAAAAACGATGTATTGTCTGAATCTGGAAACTTTACTAGGTAGATATCACATAACTCGGGTATAGTCTGTAATATTTGACTATGTAAAACGAGCATTTTTGGTTGTGTAGACGTTATTAGTTCTTTCCTATGTTAGTGTATTGGACGTCATCAATTCTGTGTATTACACATGCACAGCTTGACTGCTTCTACATTGCAAACATGCCAGTACTGTTTGAACCAGATACCATAACTACACAAATTTGCTGCCATATGAAGGTAGAAGCTTTTACAGACTTTGATTCCTCATATCTGACTATTCTTTAAAGGGCAAGTTCCACCTAAACTTAAGTTCATTTTGTATTAAATGTTAATACTAGAGGAGAATAATTGTCTATGTAAAAGTTATGGAACTTGTCTTTTCATATTTATGTAAAGGGGAAGCTGCCACTTTAAACTTCATTTTGGTCAATAATACTAAGAATGCTGAGCTCATTGGGTCACCTTTCAAGAGCTGAGTTTTTAGCGGCTCATGTCACCTATTAGACACAGGACATTGCAAGAAAAGACAAGTGCTTAAAGCTTTGCATAAATATTTAAACTTCTCAAAGTGTACACTTTCAAATAATATAAACTCCTGTTTTGTTGAAACATCCCCATTAAAGGGCCACTATAATGTGTGTTTGCTTGGCATAAGCTATTAAAAACAGCATGCAGTGTAAAATAAATGTTAACCTTTTTCTTAGCTTTTTAACTGTCTGTTTTCTCCTTAAGCAGAGCTGCACATCTCCTCCTACCTGTGTCTACTAGGGGAGTGGCCAGCTGCCTGTGCGTTGTACTAAAATAGTCTGACCAGTGTATGTTCTGCTTCAGACTGAGAGCTCTCAGTAAAGAGGATGGAGCTATAACACCCACACTGTCACTTGGCAAGACCTATGGGGCAGCTGCAAACGTGTTATAATCGAGATGTTAGACAGTGGCTAATGTTATCATGGGGCAGAGCCAGTGACATCAGCCTGCTTCCAAGCTCCATGCTAGTCCAGCACACAGGCAGAGTTGGCCACACTCCTGATAGAGGAGAAAACACACAGTTTAAAAGCAAAGAGAAAAAGTTATCTTTTATTTATTTTAAATCATTTTTAATAGCCTATGCCCAGCAAATAGACATACAGTGGATATAAAAAGTCTACACACCCCTGTTAAAATGTCAGGTTTCTATGCTGTAAAAAAATGAGACAAAGATAAATCATTTCAGAACTTTTTCCACCTTTAATGTGACCTTTAAACTGTACAACTCAATTGAAAAACAAACTGAAATCTTTTAGGTGGAGGGAAGAAAAATAAAAATAATGTGGTTGCATAAGTCTGCACACCCTCTTATAACTGGGATGTAGCTGTGTTCAGAATTAAGCAATCACATTCCAAATCATGTTAAATAGGAGTCAGCATACACCTGCCATCATTTAAAGTGCCTGTGATTAACCCCAAATAAAGTTCAGCTGCTCTAGTTGGTCTTTCCTGAAATGTTCTTAGTCGCATCCCACAGCAAAAGCCATGGTCCACAGAGAGCTTCCAAAGCATCAGAGGGATCTCATTGTTAAAAGGTATCAGTCAGGAGAAGGGTACAAAAGAATTTCCAAGGCATTAGATATACCATGGAACACAGTGAAGACAGTCATCATCAAGTGGAGAAAATATAGCACAACCGTGACATTACCAAGAACTGGAGCTCCCTCCAAAATTGATGAAAAGACGAGAAGAAAACTGGTCTGGGAGGCTACCAAGAGGCCTACAGCAACATTAAAGGAGCTGCAGTAATATCTGGCAAGAACTGGCTGTGTGGTACATGTGGCAACAATCTCCCGTATTCTTCATATGTCTGGGCTATGGGGTAGAGTGGCAAGATGAAAGCCTTTTTTTACAAAGAAAAACATCCAAGCCAGGCTACATTTTGCAAAAACACACCTGAAGTCTCCCAAAAGCATGTGGGAAAAGGTGTTATGGTCTGATGAAACCAAGGTTGAACTTTTTGTCCATAATCCCAAAAGATATGTTTGGCTCAAAAACAAAAGCACACCATACCCACAGTGAAGCATGGTGGTGGCAGCATCATGCTTTGGGGCTGTTTTTCTTCAGCTGGAACTGGGGCCTTAGTTAAGATAGAGGGAATTATGAACAGTTCCAAATACCAGTCAATATTGGCACAAAACCTTCAGGCTTCTGCGAGAAAGCTGAATATGAAGAGGAACTTCATCTTTCAGCATGACAACGACCCAAAGCATACATCCAAATCAACAAAGGAGTGGCTTCACCAGAAGAAGATTAAAGTTTTGGAATGGCCCAGACAGAGCCCAGACCTGAATCAGATTGAAAATCTGTGGGGTGATCTGAAGAGGGCTGTGCACAGGAGATGCCCTCGCAATCTGATGGATTTGGAGTGTTTTTGTAAAGAAGAGTGGGCAAATCTTGCCAAGTCAAAATGTGCCATGCTGATAGATCATACCCAAAAAGACTGAGTGCTGTAATAAAGGTGCTTCAACAAAGTATTAGTTTAAGGGTGGGCATACTTATGCAACCATATCATTTTATTTTTTCTTCCCTCTACCTAAAAGATTTCAGTTTTTACAGTTTATAGGTCACATTAAAGGTGGAAAAAGTTCTGAAATGATTTATCTTTGTCTAATTTTTTTACAGCACAGAAACCTGACATTTTAACAGGGGTGTGTAGACTTTTTATATCCACTGTATGAGCTTTAGTTGTAACTGTTTTGCAGTTGTCCTTTTAAGCTCAGCGAGCGATCAGTCTCTTGCTCAATAAATCATTTTCATACATAGCTTATATTTAACCTTAGCTCCGATGTTGTTATGTTTGTACCGTGTTTCTGGAATCCAGTTTTGTGGAATATTTACAGAATATATGCACTTTTTCAGTATGTGAAGGAATTCTACAAACCGATGTCTGAGTAAATTAAATAGCTGTGTTTGCGGGCTTTTCTTTGCATCATCTTTAGAAGAGGCTTCCTTCTAGGACGACAGCCATGCAGACCAATTTGATGCAGTGTGTGCTGTATCGTCTGAGCACTGACAGGCGCTCACCTCTTAAACCTCCGCAGCAAGGCTGGCAGTACTCCTACGTCTGTTTCCCAAAAACAACCGCTGGATATGACGCTAAGAACGTGCACTCAACTTCTTTGGTCGACCGTGAAACCGTTTGTCCTGTGAAACCGATGTATGGTCTTGCCCACCATGTTGCAGCTCCGTTTTAGGGTCTTGGCAATCTTCTTATAGCCCAGGCCATCTTTATGTAGAGGAACAATTCTTTTTTCAGATCCTCAGAGAGTTCTTTGCCATGAGGTGCCATGTTGAACTTCCAGTGATCAGTATGTGAGAGTGATAACACCAAATTTAACACACCTGCTCCCCATTCACACCTAAGACCTTGTAACACTAACGAGTAACATGACACCGGGGAGGGAAATGGCTATTTGGGCCCAATTTGGACATTTCCACTTATGGGGTGTACTCACTTTACTTGCCAACGGTTTAGACATTAATGACTGTGTTGAGTTATTTTGAGGGGACAGCAAATTTACACTGTTATACAGGCTGTACACTTACTACTTTACATTGTAGCTGAGTATCATTTCTTCAGTGTTGTCACATGAAAAGATATAATAAAATATTTACAAAATGTGAGGGGTGTACTCACTTTTGTGAGATACTGTATATATACACAGTTGTGCTCAAAAGTTTGCATACCCTTGGCAAATTGGTAATACATGTACCATTTTTAAAGAAAACATGCGGGAGCAGGGAAAACACATTTCTTTTATGTCTTATGGGATTCATGTTCAACTGTAGGTTATAACAGAATGGCACAATCATAAAACAAAACATGGCAACAAAGAAAAAAATTAAATTACCCTGTTCAAAAGTTTGCATACCCTTAGTGTATTGCCCCCTTTATCATCAATGACCGCATGCAGTCTTTAGTTGTCTATGCGGCCCCTAATTCTTGTAGATGGTATAGCTGCCCATTCGTCTTGGTAAAATGCCTCCAGGGCATGCAAAGTCTTTGGTCGCCTTGCATGAACCACACGTTTGAGATTTCCCCAGTGACTCGATATTAATGTCAGGAGACTGTGATGACCACTCCACAACCTTCACCTTTTTCTGCTGTAACCACTGGAGAATCAACTTCGCCTTGTGCTTAGGGTCATTGTCATGCTGGAAAGTCCAAGAGTGTCCCATGCGCAGCCTTCGTGCAGAAGAATGCAAAATGTCTGCCAGTATTTTCTGATCACATGCTGCATTCATCTTGCCCCCCAAAACATCAGTGTGCCACCACCATACTCCACAGCTGGGATGGCATTCTTTTCACTAGACATTGTTGAAAAGAATGCTCTATTTTGGTCTCGCAACTCCAAATTACAGTGTGCCATATGCTGTGAGGCGTCAAGATGTTGTTGGGCATATTGTAACCGGGCTTTTTTGTGGCATTGGCGCAGTAAAGGCTTCTTTCTGGCAACTCGACCATGCAGGTCAGTTTTGTTCAAGTATAGTCGTAGTGTGCTCCTTGAAACAACCACACCGTCTTTTCCCAGAGCAGCCTGTTTTTCTCCTGAGGTTACCTGTGGGTTTTTCTTTTGTATTCTGTACAATTCTTCTGTAGTTGTGGCTGAAATCTTTCTTGATCTACCTGATTTTGCCTTGGTATCAAGCGATCCAAGAATTTTCTACTTCTTAATAAGTGATAGAACAGAACTGACTGGTATTTTTTTTTAAGGCTTTTGATATCTTTTTATATTCTTTTCCTTCTTTATGAAGTTACATTACCTTGTTACACAGATCTTTTGTTATTTTCTGCTCCCCATGGCTCTTTATCTAGCCTGCTCAGTGCATCCACGTAAGAGCTAACAAACTCATTGACTATTTATACACAGACACTAATTGCAATTTAAAAAGCCACAGGTGTCGGAAATTAACCCTTAATTGCCATTTTTAACCTGTGTGTGTCACCTTGTGTGTCTGTAACAAGGCCAAACATTAAAGGGTATGTAGACTTTTGATCAGGGCCATTTGCATGATTTCTGTTATCATGATTTAAAAAAGGAGCCAAACGACTATGCGATAATAAATGGCTTCATATGATCATTCAATATTTTTGTTTTGTTTTGCATGATCAGTCATGTTTTCAAAATAAATGCCATATATTTCACAATTTCTGCCAGGGTATGCAAACTTTTGAGCACAACTGTATATGTGTGAATATGTGTATATATATGTATATATTAAATGTGTAATGACAGACACATCTATTTAATTCACTCAGACCTCTGTAGGATTTCCTCTTGTCTATAAAATCCTGAGCTGTTGAGCTACTAGAAATAAAAATAGAAATGTAAGCAAATGTGTGTTAAATAAAACGTACCACACGAAAGCTGTATGTGTGTGATTAGCATACAAGAATAACATTGCTTTTTTTTTTATGTCGAAGAGTAGGAAAAAAGTCACATAGCAGAATACAAAGGTGCAAACTTTGATAATTTGCGCATCTATAATTTTCAGTCTATAACTAACTTCCATAGGTACTTTTGTTTTCACCCACATCAAACTTAAAGAACTACTATGATCAATTTTTCTTTCATATGGTATTTTGAATAATAAATTACTTGATAATAGGCAAACAAGCAAGATGGCCTTGACAAAACACATAACAAGAATCTGATAATCTCCGCCTTCTATATTTACTCCACTATAATTCAATATAACAACCACCTTGATAGACATTGGAGATATTCAGTATTCACTGATGGGTTTTCCCATATTTTCTTTATCAACTGAAATTGCTAAGAAATATAAAGGGCAACTATTGTTTTTTTTACAAAACTTCATACAGAACTCTGCACAAAACCAAAGGAAGGTGCAAATTTTTTTCTATCAAAGTAAGAGGGCTATTAGCTATATTTAGGGCAAATCTGCGCCTACAAGGTTGGAGGACAACTCAGGGGGTCTTGGCCTATTTGTGTGCCCCAGCTCAACTTCCCAGAATGCAGTGTAATAACTGTTTTTCTCGGAACTCTGATCTGGAAGCAGGTTTTTTAACTTGCTCTAGACATTCAGATGTGAACACAGATGTACTTTTTATTTACTATATATATATATTTTTTTTTATATTCTGTATATTGCACACATCACAGAATGATAGATCTGTGGGCTATATGTATTTTTTTTTGTATTTTTAACTGAGGGAGACCTTGGTTTTCTGCCCCGTTTTTTTTTTTTTTTTTTTTGCTTTAACTAGTACAGATCCTACATTAAGGAACAACCAACAAAAGTTTATACACTAAAAATACTATGTGGTTTTCTGTTGTAAGAAAAAAATTTTTTTTTAGATTTGCTAATTTTTGGGGGAATTAAACATAATCGTACATGGTTAAAAGCTCTACTGGTCCTTTTCATTCAGTAAAGCTACAGTGGTCTTTTTGAGTCAGTGAATTGGTTTCTCTTAACATCTTGTGTACTTGGTCTCATTCATTATGAGATATTTCTTTGAAAGTGTATTATTTTGCAGTATTCTTGCTAAAAAAACAGCTTTTCTTGAGAAACCACCGCTTGTCTGGCAAAATCGATTTTCCGGCAAAGCCCTGGAATGGACAATGCCACTTAATCAGTGGTGGATAAATATTTAAACACACACACACTAATCAAATAAATACACATAGGGGCATATAGAAGTATTGGGGTAAATAGGGTAGAGAGGGAAAGGGATGAATTAGTTACCCATGTGGAGGAGAAGGGGGAGGGTTACAATAGACAGTAGGGAGATATTAATAGGGGCCTCAAATACAGTGGCAAGCACTTCACAACGGCAGAGCCATAGCAACATAAAGTGTATGCTTGCTAACGCAAGAAGTTTGCCTAGGAAAATGGACGAGTTAGAAATATTAGCAGTACAAGAAAAATGGGGCTTAATAGGCATTAACTGAAACATGGTGGGATGGATCTCATGACTGGACTGTTAATCTGGATGGTTATAACCTATTTAGGAAAGATAGGGGAAATGGTAAAAGAGGAGGAGGGATCTGTCTGTATGTTAGGCCTGAATTTAAGCCTATAGTCAGAGAAGATATTTATGCTGGCACTAACGGCATCATTGAAGCTTTTTTCCCCCTTATGAGACAATTGGCAAAGTTTCAATGTTTTTTTTTTTTCTGTTTGCCTTCCTCTGGATCAATTAACAATAAATAATAAATAGTCCACATATTAAAAAGATCAATAGAGATCTAAAAAGGTTGAACTTAATGGACTAACCCTTTATTCATCCTCAAATACTATACTATTAATAATTATTTAACGACGAATTAATTAATAACTAATCCACATATTGCAGATCAGAGGAGATCTTAACAGTTTGAACTTGATGGATTGAAAGTCTTTTTTCAACCTTAATTAATATGTAACTATGTAACAATAAATTATATGCTTCAGGAAACTCTATAATGGAGAGACTAAACAATATAAAGTAAAGTTTTTATTTTCAAGTGGTTGCAACTAGAACCTTTAACTAGCAGGGGACACACAATGGCCGATATTCCTGACGAAATACAGAAAAGTTATACATTGGGTCTATTGCAGGTGGCACAAACAGCTGACATCACTAGGACTGTGTAGCGCACAAGTCTTTGACCGTCAAATAAACTGCAAAAAAATATAGAACAAGATATTGAAGGTCTCTTTTTTAAAATCCAATAATTAGATTAAATAATGAAAAAAATAGCACTAAAAAAGCTCTATCAGGCTATCAAAGAAAACAAAAAATAGAGATTAAGTATATTTGTTGTTGTTTAATCGTGTCCAACGCTCCATGACCCTATGGACTGTAGCATGCCAGGCACATCTTGTGTCTGGTTGGGCTAATCCATAAAGTTTTCATGGCAAAGATACTGGAGTCGGTCGCCAGTTCTTTCTCCAGTGGATCGTGATTTGTCTGAGCCATCTGCTATGACCGGCCCATCTTGGGTGACCCTACATGGTATAGCTCACAGCTTCATTGAGGTACACAAGCCCCTTCACCATGACAAGGTATCCTAAATAAATATATATATTAAGCTAAAAAGATTGTTAGTTAGCTATAAACCAGCTAGGTCTTGGAAAAAATACTGTTACTATGTTTGGCTTCTGTGAAAATTAATGAGTTGGGTTTGCTGGAACGAAACTGCTCCTTTGTGGAACAATTGTAGTAATGTAACTGTTTATGTGAAAAAAGTACTTTATAATCAAAAGTTACATGTATAATGTAACAAGGTATGGCAATTACTACATCGTTATAAACTAATATGGCACAGCGACAACAACCTGTAGTAAACCATTGCATAGAAACAGATATTTAGACTTATAAAGGTAAAACAATATCATTATAATTTCTTTGGCCACAAACTGTTTAGAAGAGAAGGAATCATAAAGCGGTTATTGTGTTTACATTTTGAAAATAAAAATATATATAACAACGCGAAGACATATTAAATATGTCTTTCATATACAGTGGTACCTTGGTACTCGTCCTTAAATGGACAGTAAACTCAGCACAATATGGAGGACACCAGTGGAAAGATCTGAAGTTGAAATACTTGGAATTTTTGAAATCCAAGCTTTTTTGGCAAATATATGGAAGTTTAAAATAATGTAGGATTCTGTGTTTATTTACATTATTATTATTTTATTATCGTTTATTTGTAACGCGCCAACATATTCCGTAGCGCTATACATAAATGAAGTTACAGGCCATTTAATGACAAGTTAAAGATTCACACATTGCAAAGAGTGGATGGCCCTGTCTTTGAGCTTGGAATCCAGTGTCCATAGCGCTTTCCCTAAAGCACTGCGCAGGATTGAAACTCGCAGACTTACAATCTAAAGGTTGAAGTGTGTATGTGGTGCAATAGGGAGAGAGTAGTGCTGAGCATGTTAGGGAGGAAGGTTATAGGCTTCTTTAAAGAGGTGCGTTTTTATTGATGTTTTGAAGGATTTAAGGCAGGAGGATAGTCTGGTGAAGCGAGGCAGGGAGTTCCAGAGAATAGGGGCAGCGCGAGAAAAGTCCTGGAGGCGGGAGTGGGAGGAGGTGACAAGAGTGGTAGAAAGAAGAAGGTCGTTAGCAGAACGAAGAGGGCGTGTGGGGGAGTATTTGGAGATGAGAGCAGAGATGTATGGGGGTGTGCTGTTGTTGAGGGCTTTATAAGTTAGGGTCAAGATTTTAAACTTTATACATGCTTGAGTGCTAGTACCACCTCCTACATGTGAGTGACAGGCGGTGTGTGTGACATCACAATCAGCTGTGTTCTGATTGTAGCAGAGTTGCACAGACTTTCAAGCACTTTCTGCCCCCAGCAACCAACAAGTCAGTCTCTCTCTCCCTCTTCATCTCTCTCAATCTCTCGCCATCCATCTCTCCATCTCCATAAACACGCGTTTAAACCAGCTAGGACAGAAGGGCTGCAAAATGTAAACAAACCAATCAGAAACGCAGCTCCTGCGGTCAGTTCAACAGCAGCACTGGATATTCCCTACACATACAACCTTTCTCTATAACATCCTGCACAGCAACTACGGTGAGTTTACTATCCCTTTAATCCGTCCTGTACAACAGGTTGAGTTCCAAACATGTATTTCCCATAGTAATCAATGTTCATTTTAAAAATCTGTTCTGGACCCCAGACTTTTCACATTTTAACCTTAAAACTAAACAGACATAAATAAAAAACAATAATTAGATAACATAGAATGTAACTTCAGTTTCACTGTACTGAGGGGACTTGAGGGACCAATGAGATGGTGGTTATGTAGAGAAGGAAAAGAGAGGTTATTGCTTGGAACTTTGGTTCTTATTGGCACAGGCTACACTTTGTTTCTTGTAAGTACAGTCTGCACATTGGCTCTCACAGACACAGGCTAGCTTCACATTAGCTCTTACAGGCATGCACTGCACAATAGCTCTTACAGACACATGCTGCAGATTGGTTCTTACAGGCACAGGTTGCACATTGTCTATCACTGTACAGGCTGCACTAAACCCTAACATCAAGCCCTGGGAATTCCTTCCATTTAACCCCCCCCGGAGGGAATCCCTGGGCATCCCCTACCCCCGTTCACTGCTAGATCGCTCCTTGCACGTAAAATGAACTCCCCATGCTGCAGGAGGTCCCGTTCAGAATCCCCAGCCACTTATAATTAACCCCCTTCCCCACCCCCCACAGATGCACGTCAATGATAAAGTGTTCCAATTAAAGCATTGTTTCAACTCCACAAAGGAGATCTTAAATATGTCTTTACAAATAAGAATTTGATTACACCTCCACAGACCAGGTTATACAGTATAGGTTACATAAAACAATACATACAAATACCAGGCATGTTTAACATGGATATAACCACTATAGCAAGCTGTTACTCACAGATTTAATGTACCCAATATTGCAGTACAGTAAAACAAATACCTCTATAGCACAATAAATACACCTAGAGCTAAACATGATACAACTAATGCAGTGACCCCCCTAGCCCAGAGGCCCAATGCAAAGAAAAGGCAATCCTGGCTGGTAAATGGTAGTTTGCACACACACATTTATATTTTATAGACAAAAACTGTATTAAAGTATATATATGGTTGAGGTAGGATGGGTAACTTAAGGCTGGAAAAATGCAGGAACTTGGGAAGTTAAGGTAGCAAACCCTGCAAAGGTTTTTCTGATGACATCATTCATGATATCACATATCATAACTTATGACATTAACTATGACATCACTCAGGACATAACATATAATATAAAAAATTACATAATCCATGATATTACTGATGACACCATACTAGACAACCTATGATGATATCACTATTTTTACAAACTATTATTAAGTTTATGAGACGCAAAATAATGAAAACATTGATATTTGAAACTAGTGATAATATACATGGCTGAATTAAATTTTAATAATTAATAGGTTTTGGCAAGGTGTAATACTATGTTAGCCATAGAACAATATAAATCAATTTTATGGAGTTAGTACATATTGATGGCTAACTGTATCAGCCATTAAAATTCATCATCTATATGAAACTGTTTGCTGTCTTTTGAATTACAGATCATTTTAAAGCACATTTCATAACATATAATATTCAACTCATAGGTTGCCCATAACCAAGGATAAAATGCTGAAAGAATGTTCTGTTATATCTCATAAAATATAGAAAAAATAAACCTGCTGTTAACCTTCTAACTCTAGAACAGTGACTCTCCCTCCTATTGGCCCACCAGACATGAGTTAGATCTCACACTGTGTAAATACAAATGAGACAAATACATGGTCCACAGCCTGTTGAATATTAATTGTCTCCCTTACAGCCTGTTGAATATTAATTGTCTCCCTTATATTGACATAGTGTTAAACCTAAATCCTGACCTGTCTTGTGGGTCTGAGGTAAGAGTTTGGTAATACAACTACAGAGAATGCAAAACAAAAAATGTATATACCATATGAAATACAATTATACACCTATATTTGATTATTTGATGAAAGAATATTAGCTGTAAATCTAAGACGTTTGCAGTAATTACAGAAATACATGTTAGGGTGGTTTAGAAAAGCAGATATATAATCATACCATATTAATATTATACTATGATGTCTTTAAGAAAAATATTAGTAAACATATATATTTTATTTAAATAATCAAGTCTATTAAGGAAATGCTTAAAACTTAAAAATTAACAAGTTAAAGAGACATTTACCTCACTGTATGCTGTGAAAGAGCACAAGTTTGTGTGTTAAAATGATCTATATATTTTAAATACACCAATAACAGCTAAGAAATCTTAATTGTAAGTCAGTTTGTCCTGCCTACTGACTGTTGCTGGAGTGAAACAGATAGCCGAGCGACGCTGCATGGTGAGGACTGTGATTGATAGCAATTTCTCCCTGCACTCTGACTTGTTTAGGTGATTTCACTATTCCATGCTCTATATAGATGTTGTTAGGGTAAACCTGTTTTTCTTTTGCTCACTACACAGAGCTGTGGATGTGTGTCTGGCTGGAGGCATGTCAGTGACTCATGTAAACATATATTTAATTTAGTTGATTTCTTAGTGCAAAATGCACCTATTTAAAAAATTCTAAAAGTATTTTAACATGCTTTTAGGAGATCTTTACTGTGATGTGGTCTAAACTGTATCAAATTAAGTGGCCCTTTAACTAACTGTACAATTATAAATGCAGTAAGTGATATCACAGCAGATCTAATGTGATGTCATATTTAATATCAGTAATATAGTCATTTTTCATTTTATATGAAATGTTGTTATGTATATCATGTGATGTCATTGATGAAGTCATGAATGATGTCATCAGAAAAACATTTGCAGGTGGAGGCAGTTATGTTAAGGTTGTGTGCTACCTTAACTTCCCAATTTCCTGCGTTTGCCCCATCCTTTGCTGCAACTTTAAGTATATTTTAATGCAGTTTTTTGCAAATAAATTTCCAGTGTTTTTCTTCATTTCATTATATTGAAAATATTTTAGTTAACTTTATTCTCTTATTATGTTATTTGAAAGAAAAACTTTTACCCTTCCTAAATAATGGAATTGGAATAATGGAAATCTATCTATTCTGATCCTCAAAAAAGGATCACTCTGAGAGGTACAGAAGATGGATGGTGCTGTATTGACACTCACTGTGCATCTTCCTTTAATTTATACACCATCTTAAACTCTCTATAACCCCACCATGCACACTTTACATAGATAGATAGAAAGATAGATGTCTTGCAGCAGAGCAGTCTCTGCTCATATCTTATTACCTCACTGCTTATCTAAAAACTACAGTAGCCTTGCTTCCGCCGCCATGATGGTTGTGGGCACACAGTGAGAGCATAGTTTTCTTTATGTTTCTCGGGCCGTGTATAGATAGTTTTGCACCTTATAATAAATAATGTATTTAGCCAAATAAACGCCTGAGCTGGCAGTCACACAAATTATTACACCAAGTGACAGCCCTGGAACAGGGGTCTCTGGGAACTGTAGTTCTGAATGACCCGTCTTCTCTCCACCCAGCAATTTCACTTCCGGATTTCAGTGTAACTTCCGGTTTTGTGCTGAGCTGCGGCTGGAAGGTGAATTTCCAAAAAAATCAGTGTTTATTGTGTGATAAAAATATATTTTTAGATGGAGACAGAACCTGTAGATATGATATTGTATAATCGTTTAGAGCAGTCTAGACGGAAATAATAGAGAGAGGGCAAACAAGATAAGAAGAGGGGTTATGGAGAGAGGAGAAAAAGGTGAGAGCTGTGCAAGGATAAGAGGGGGGTAATGGAGATAAGGCAACAAGAGAATGATAACGGGAAGAGCACAAGAAGAAGGAGAGGGTGGAGAAGACAGAAAGAGAGAAGTGACAGAATAGGCTGAGATTGAAGAGATGACAAGAAGAAAGTGAATGGAAAGAGGACAGGAAGAGGGGAGTGGCAGAGAAGAGAATTAGAGGGTGAGAATGGAAAGAGAACAAAAAGGGAAGAGAATGGAGAGAGGACCAGGAGAGGTGTAGAATGGAAAGATGACAAAAAGAGGAGAGAATGAAGAGAGGACAAGATGAGGGGGAGAATGGAGACAGGACAAGGAGAAAAACAGAATGGGGGGAAGACATGAAGAGGGGAGAATGGAGGACTATAACAAGAGGGCGAGAAATAGAGGAAATATAAGAAATGGGGGGTGGAGAGTGGATAAGAATAGGGGGAGAATAGACAGAGAACAAGGAGAGTTGCAAAGTGAAGATGAGACACGGAGAGGACCAGAATGCAGTGAGGAGAAGAGGAGTGCCAAATGGAAGGAAGACAAGAAGAGGGGCGTGAAGAGAAGAGGGGCAGAATGGACAGAGGACAAGAATAGCATGATAATTGAAAGAGGACAAGAAGAGGGGAGTGGGACAAGAAGAGGAGCAGAACTGAGGTAAGACAAGAGGGTGACAATGAAGAGAGGACAAGAAGAATGGGCAGTTGGAGATTGGACATGAAGTGGGGGAGAATGGAAAGAAGACAGAATAAGGGGAATGGAGAACTGGTAAGAAGAGGTGAGTAGAAGAGAAGACAAGGGGGAGAATAGAAAGAAAACAAGGAGAGCTGCAGAATGGGGGGAAGACAAGAAGAGGGTGTGTGTGAAGAGAAGACAAGTAGAGGAGCAGGAGGAAACATCCTTGGATCAGAAGTGAGAGAACAACGTGGAGGGAACAGATATGAGCTGTGTTTGAACCCTTTATAGGAAAGAAACCCTATTTAAAGGATAGTAGAGTTGAGACGTTCTTGCTGTCTTAAAGTGCTCAGTCTACAATAACGTGAAAACATTGACACTGTAAAATCAAATAATATATCATTGAATTGATACACAGATCATTGGGAATCCCAATTAAAAGTAAGAATTTAACTTGCAAATGACTAATATCCTCCACAGAAAATAAAAAGATTAATTGGTGAGGAGAGCAGGATGAAAGTGTATTGAAAAATACAAACTGTTCAATAATATATATTCAGTGTATACAGCACAATACACATAACACTGAATTGTATTACACCCCGCCAAAGCATTACATCTTTAGAACTTCATCAGAGATCACTGATAAAGATCTAAAGGACATGTGCTATACTACTAACAAGGTCAGGCTCCTTATTATTCCACCACATAGTGTGTTTGCACAGACACATAAATAAAATAGATTTTACATATATAAATACATAAGATACCAAGCTTGTTTGTTTTAGCATACTTATGTGCACACGTGAGGTGTTCTATATAATGCAAAAAGTTTGTTTATGGAATTTTTTATTGCTATGATATTACTCTCTTTTAGCTCACTTGTGCTTCAGAAAGTACAGATATATCCCATTCTGGACATGGGGTCAGCACCCAAAATACTACCAAGCTTGCTCTAAATGTTAAGAAACCGTCCACCTGGACGTATATTGAAGCCTACTTGGGGCCCTCTGGTAACCCACTAAATCTTAGGTTTACTAATCATACTAGCTATTTGCATATGCATATAATGATAAAGATGCTCCAGATACTCTTAGAAGATTAATGCCATGCAACTCGGGTTAGAATTACTTAGACACTACACATGGATTGTTCAACTTTTTATCTCTCCTTTGTCTTTACCTTTTATCCTTCTTTCTCTTCATCCATAGGATTGGTGAGAGCACAATGACTACGAGGATTTGTAATGAAGCCTTTGGGATACAAAGTCTGCCAAGTGGAGAGGTGAGAACTGCCTGAGAAAGTTACACGGACACAATTGACGTCCTTCTGTGTATCATCTGTTCACTATTTAATTTGTTGAAAATCTCCAATTTCAAAAAACATTTTTTAATGAGCATGTTTGATACAATAGAATAGGTTTTATTTTGCATGGAAAATGATCACTAAAATAACATAAACTAAATTGCGAATTGATAGAAATGAAAGTGTGTGTATTCAGGGACTCACAGAAAGCCTAGTTTGTCATTTAAAAGCAAGGGGAGAAAAAATGCAAGATCATGAATGTTCAAAAGAATTCTAAAACTCGCTTGCACTTTAAGCCCCTTTTTTGTCACTAAAGACCACTTACTTGTAATGTTTAAATTCACATCTGAAAATTGGGGTCTGCTTAATCCATTTAAATGATTAAAGTACAGAAAGGAAAATAATGTCAGAAAAAAAAAATCTTGTGCCCAAAGTCATGAACTGTTTTATATTCAGAAGCAATTTGTGGCATTGTTACTTTGCAGAATGGATTAGTGGATATACTTCTGCAAGAGGCTCTGCAAATACCACTGGGCCTCATGCCATCCACTCAGCGGAATCTCACTCTTCCACTGCCATTTTGCCAGTTACATTTACCTTGTTTTCTTTTCCTCTAGACCAGAAGCTATTAAACACTTTTGATTGTAAAATCTCCTTACCTCCAACCGGTACCACAGAAACTAAATTCACCATCTTATTTCTGGTTACATAAATCTTATAACCCTCGCTATGTATCACCCTGTACTTACTAGATTGTTCTCCGGTCATGACTGCTGTCCCTAGCTATGTATCGCCCTGTACTTACTAGATAGTTATCCAGTCCTGACTGCTGTCCCTAGCTATGTATCACCCTGTACTTACTATATAGCAATCCGGTCCTGACTGCTATCCCTAGGCTCTCTCACCAGCTCTCCAACCAGCCAAGCGTTGTGCTGTGTGTCTCCAGCGTCTGACGTCACTCGTCAGAGACATCCCATAGAGATTACCTTGCAGCCCACCATGAATGCTTGAAGCACCTACTAGTAGGCGGTAGGGACCAGGTTGACAACTACTGCTCTAGACCCTTACATACCACCTCTCTTCTGTCTCTGAACTCATGTAGCATGGCCACCTATGATTTGTTTTAATTTATTTTCAGGTTTAGTAATATCACCTCCATTTCTCAAAGCTGATACACTCCAACCTTAATCACCAACTAACCCTCTACTCTCTTTTGAATTGCTTGTTTCTTCCTTTAACTACTTCTCCTTTTTTTGTTTCAATAATCCCTTTAGATTGTTATTTTGTGAGTTTTCAATCTTATATAGTGTTTTGACAAAAGCACCATGTATATAAGATTTTAAACTCAAAAACAGGGCCCTCTGCTTTTTGGCATGTGTTTAATAATGTATTTTAATTTTTTTCTTTATACTTTCTAATTGTACAGCGATACAGAATATGTTGGCGCTTTATAAAAAACTGTAATGATAATAATAACACTATTATGATGAAAGTGGTAGTGACAGACAGAGAAATGGAATTAAACTAACCCTAACCGTCACCATAACCCTAAAAGTATACCTAACCCTAACTCTATGGTATCAACACTGAAAATCTGCAGCGCCATCTAGCGGTTGGTGGACGACACTGCTGCTGCCACTGCTGGCGAATGGGACAGGACCAAATATATACAAATTTCTTTCAATAATAACTTCAACAAGTCGTATTAAAATGGCAGACCTTGCACTTTTGTTGCACATTTCTATGTACATTCTGTACTGCAAGCACTGTTGTGGTGTACATGTATAGTTCAAACTTGGCTTTATTACACTCCCATGTAACAATCACTGTGCTAGGAGCAAATATGGCCATCACATCCTCACTATAAACATTGTAAGAAACAAGAATGGTTCGCAATCATGATACACACAAACAGTGAAGCAGAACGTGATGTGTAAGGTAAGTTTTATTGTTATTAAAATCTGTATTAGTGTATATTTTGTAGGAGAAACATTTAAAATTAAATATGTGAAACATTAATTAAATAGGAAATGGGTTTTATTGACCGTTTAGTGAGGGATATACAGTATCTCACAAAAGTGAGTACACCCCTCACATTTTTGTAAATATTTTATTATATCTTTTCATGTGACAACACTGAAGAAATGACACTCTACTACAATGTAAAGTAGTAAGCGTAGAGCCTGTATAACAGAGCTGTCCCAACAATATAACTCAACACACAGCCATTAATGTCAACAAAAGTGAATACACCCCTAAGTGGAAATGTCCAAATTGGGCCCAGTTAGCCATTTCCCCTCCCCGGTGTGATGTGACTCGTTATTGTTACAAGATCTCAAGTGTAACACTAACGAGTCACATGACACCGGGGAGGGGAAATGGCTAATTGGGCCCAATTGTGTGTGTGTTAAATTTGGTGTTATTGCTGTCACACACTCTCATACTGGTCACTAGAAGTTCAACATGGAAACTCATAGGAAAGAACTCTCTGAGGATCTGGAAAAAAAAAATGTTGCTCTACATAAAGATGGCCTAGGCTATAAGAAAATTGCCAAGACCCTGAAATTGAACTGCAGCATGGTGGGCAAGACCATAAAGCGGTTTCACAGGACAGGTTCAACTCAGAACAGGTCTCGCAATGGTCGACCAAAGAAGTTGAGTGCACATGCTCAGCATCACATCCAGAGGTTGTCTATGGGAAATAGACAAATGAGTGCTGCCAGCATTGCTGCATAGGTTGAAAGCGTGGGGGATCATCCTGTCAGTGATCAGACCATATGACGCACACTGCATCAAATTGGTCTGCATGGCTATCCTCCCAGAAGGAGGAAGATTAAAGATGATGCAAAATTAAAGATGATGCACAAGAAAGCCAGCAAACAGTTTGCTGTACACAAGGAGACTAAGGACAGTATTACTGGAACCATGTCCTGTGGTCCGATGAGACCAATATAAACTTATTTGGTTCAGATGGTGTCAAGCGCGTGTGGCGGCAACCAGGTGAGGAGTACAAAGACAAGTGTGTCTTGCCTACAGTCAAGCATGATGGTGGGAGTGTCATGGTCTGGGCCTGCATGAGTGCTACCGGCATGGGCCTGCATGAGTGCTACCGGCACTGCTACAGTTCATTGAGGGAACCATGAATGCCAACATGTACTGTGACATTCTGAAGCCGAGCATGATCGCCTCTCTTCGGAGACTGGGATGCAAGGCGGTATGCCAACATGATAACGACCCCAAATACACCTCCAAGATGACCACTTCCTTACTAAAGAAGCTGAAGGTAAGGTTGATGGACTGGCCAAGCATGTCTCCAGACCTAAACCCTATTGAGCATTTGTGGGGCATCCTCAAACGGAAGGTGGGGGTGGGGGAGTGCAAGGTCTCTAACATGCACCAGATCTGTGATGTCATTATGGAGGAGTGGAAGAGGACTCCAGTGGCAACCTGTGAAGCTCTGGTGAACTCCATGCCCATGAGGGTTAAGGCAGTGCTGAAAAATAATGGTGGCCACACAAAATATTGACACCAATTTTGACCTTTCCACTTAGGGGTATGCTCACTTTTGTTGCCAACGGTTTAGGCATTAATGGCTGTGTGTTGAGTTATTTTGAAAATATAAATTAATATATGTACAAAAATGTGAGGGGTGTACTGACTTTTGTGAGATACTGTATAAGGGTACCACAAGGAGTGTGTTAAATAATCAAATGTGCTGGTTAGATCGGCCGTTATATGGTCTATGTGTCCAATGTAGATCACATTTTTTCCTCCTGTAACTTTCAGTTTGCCACAGATGGAAACAAGGACATCATGACTGAGAAGCATCAGACCATCCTGAATTTGGTAATCCCATTAAACAAGAGCCCAGGTAACACATGGTTCCTGCAGGTGTCTGCCTATTCTGTAACACATGTGCCCCCCAGAACTAAAGATTTCCTCACAGATCACTCATACTCACTACCTATGTATTTACTGTTATTATATGGACATGGACGGTTTCTGGATATCCTTAGGAATATAATGTACCTATGCATCTCTTGACTTTTGTGTATTTTTGTTTTATTAAGAAGCACTTAAAAGCTGTGCTTTTTTCTGCCTACAATCTTACAAATAGTTCTAATTGGTTTGTTACCTCTGCAGCTCATGAAGACATTGTAATTCTAAGTAGAGGGGTTGCATTGTCTAACCAATCAGTGGCAGCATGCTAATTGAGAAAGGTCACTGATAGTCTAATTTGAAACACTGCATTTCACAGACTGTATTCATGAGCTGCATTAGCTACAGAAGGCAGGCTCAAACAGGTACAAATTGTATGATATGAGGCAGAAAAAAACAGCATATAAGCATTATTAATAAAATAAAGTACATAAAAGCAATTAGATACATAGGTATATTATATTACTAGTGAAGTGCAGAATTATTATATTTTTTAGTGTTTAATTAGGTTCTGTCAGACATTTCTTTGTTATCTAATACAGTGATTTTCAACAGCCGGTCCGCAAAAAAAAAGTTCTTGCTGCTTAACACATGGTACCTCATGATCATATACAGCCCCATTAAATTTAAAGCCTGTCGCGGTTACAGAGCTATTAAATTGAACCATGCCGCGAGTTACGGGCCGTAGATGCAAACCATTTGTGCGCACGTTGCATGTGCGGCCGTGAACATGATCAGTTATTCAAACCCGTAGTTACGGGTTAAGACGGAGCCAATGGCAAATTAGATCATCATCATTACGTCACTGAAAAATGGAGGTTAGATTTCAAAGGGTTTGATTTCCAAGTTATGATCAGACCCGCATTCTAGAAATAATGCAATATTAATAAATCAGTAAATATTATATTCTAGTCCATGCAAGTTCCGTTATATATATTAACAGATTGATTGCCCGGATAAATATAACACGGAAATTAAACATAATAAAATATATTTTATATTGCAGGTTTGTGAGCTTGAGAATGTTGTGCTATTAATTGTAAGACCTAACATCACTTTCCATTCCGTTGTAAGTACAGTAGTGTGTGTATAATGGCATTTACAGTACTACGGATATGACTTTAAGCCCCTTGCGGGTCCTCTCTGGTACTCGTTGACTTTTTGGCTCCATTTGCGGGTTACGGGGTTGAACGCCAATGGATTCGTAACAGTTACAGGCTTGACAGATCAAAGGATTTATGGCGGCGGAGTTCAAATTTTGACGTCCCATAGGGTTTTTCCGCCTGTAACCTACAGTTCGTTAGCGGGTTGCTTTAGTGGCCAATTTAATAGTCATAAGTCTTGCAAGCTACGTTACGAGCTATGGTTTTACACGTTGAGGAAATTTAATAGGGCTGAGAGTGTAGTAGAGCTGGACAGTGCTAACTGGCAGCACATCGAAGCATGCAATCAGGGTTTGATACATTGCCTTGTCAGTATTGCGTCAGCTTGTCTGTCAACGGCACGTCGTAGTCACGTCGCGCGCACCTTTGCTTCCTTGAACGTTCTTAAATTAGCCGCTCACGTGCATATTGTTTGCTAATACTGTGTTGTGGTATTTCTGAAAGCATCCTCTATCCACTATATTAGTTAGCAATGTATGTGTAACGCCTGCCTGGTACATAGTGAGCAGGCACATGCAGGCAGTACCATTGCTGTGAAGATTAGGGAATCGTGCAACCGCGCATGTGTGGTTGCTACGAGAGAGAGACAAGAAAGAGAGAAAGACATAGGATATAGGCAGAGAGAGACAAGAGAGTGAGAGACACACAAGAGAGAGGCATAGGACATCGACAGAGACAGACAAGAGAGAGACAGAGAAAGAGCAGATAGGCAGAGAGTGAGACAGACATAGGACATAGGCAGAGAGAGAGACAGGAGAGAGAGACAGACATAGGATATAGGCAGAGAGACAGGAGAGAGAGACAGACATAGGATATAGGCAGAGATAGAGACAGGAGAGAGGGAGACAGGACATAGACAGAGAGAGACAGAACAGAGAGAGAGACAGACACATGACATAGAGAGAGAGGAGAGGGAGGTGAGAGAGACAGGAGGGAGAGAGGGGGAGTTGGAGAGGACAGAGAGAGACAGGGCATAAAGAGAGAGAGAGACACTCAAGAGAGAGAGGAGAGAGAGACAGACACAGGACATAGAGAGAGTCATTAAAGAGAGAGGGAGACACTAGAGAGAGAGTCGAGAGAGAGAGAAAGTGATTTATGATGGGCACGTTACTAGTTTTATAATATTAGATTTGAAAACTAATACTTACTCAAAATACTGTATAAATATTGTTTTTTATTTCTGACTTAGTGGTCTACAAAAATTTTTCCTATTTTCACCACTCGACAGATGTAAAAAGTTTGAAAACCACTGGTCTAATGAGCGTAGAAGCACTATTCCCCAAACGCTGATTACAGTAAAGCCATTTCCCTTCTCACACAGGATCCCTGGGTCTTGCACCCGGTGTACATAGTGCCTAGGTGACAGCAGGACAAGCCAACTCGACTGGGAACATAAGACTCTGAGTGTAGAGGAATTTTCTATCTGCACACTGGGAATGTGGCAGCTACAACTGCCAATGCTTTCAGCAGGACAAATAGAAAGTTCATTTATTTACACGGATGCACCGGTGTAGCAGACAGGTCAGAACTGGAACACTGTAGTAAGGAATAATTATATATAAAAGATGCAACATGTAATATGCTTTGATTTTCTAAAATTATTTTGCACATAATCAAATTTAGTTAAACAAAAGAGCATATAGAAAATATTTGAGCTTAGTGGTCATTTAATATAACAGGTGAGTTTGTGTCTCCTCTTGTGTTTTCCCTCATAATAAACTCCCATTATTTAGCCATTACACAGTAGTGAGTATCTGTGGCATTGTCAGATATCTCCCTGTTCTTAGGTTAGACACTTTCTGATTCGTTGTATTATCTACAGGCCAAGAATTCATTATTACAGTGTAATTTGTGCTGCTGTTTCTCTTTAAGAGGCTAATATATCAATCACATTATATGCTGTTATTTACATTTAAAGTGTCCTCTTTTTGAAGAACTAAACTTTAAAAAAAGCAGCAAGTTTTTACAATGTAATCATAATCCAGCCTCTTATGTATTCATTTTATATGTAATTATACTGCAATGGAATCCACCATTTTATTTCCCAAGTAACTACTTCCTAAGGTGAGAGTTTCTATCTGCACAATGGGGATGTGGCAGTCACAGCTGTCAGTGATCTCATTAAAACTAAATCAGGTTTCATTACATTAGTTTACAAAGATCAGACAGAATCTGCAAGAAGCAAGTTTCCTAAGGAAAATGGGAGCCAGCAGTGAAGAATAATTACATATACAGTAAATATGAAAATTAAAAGGTTGTGATCATTTTTACAACATTTTACACATTATTAAAGATGGTTATTCAAAATCACCAAGAAGAGAAGAAAATCTCAGAGTATGTAACTTTCACCAGTACATACCACTGCTTGATAATATTACAATTACATGTATGTTAAAACTACACTTCAAGTTAAAATTGTGGCAAACAAAAGACCAAATTAAATGGTATAATAAAAAGGTAGAAAATTAAAGTCGTTGGTTTTAAAAGTGTTTTAACTCGGTCGTTTTTTAAGTCACGTGTGTTGTGACAGATTCACTGTCACTCTCAGGATCCGTGCCTTGTTTTTCAATAAAATGGAGGACGCAGGAGCTCTTTAAATATTTAACCACACTTTACTGATTGTTTTGACAGCATACAACATAAAACTGAAGGCAGAAACAAAGCCTTAGCTTCTCATTGAAGCCCTGCATAACTAAACTGTAGTTCCCTTACGGTCTTACATAGAAGTGCAAACATACAGTCCAAACATAGGTAGGTGTCTTTCCCTCTCACCTCTCTCTCAGGCTCTGTATCTCCGGCCTCTCTTTCCGAAGCAGATCCCTCCTTCGGTCATCACCTTCAGGGACTTTCTGTTCCTCTTATCTGCATGCTCGCTCTTCAAAGCTTCTGGCTTTGGTCCATTAGTTTTCAGTGCAGCCCCTGACGGCGGCCCTGCACACTTCCACAACACTCCAGCTCTGTCAAACAGCTCTCCACCTGGAGACAGCAGCAGGTCTTGATTGCAGCAACATCCAAGCTTTTTAAGGATCTTCTACTGCCCGCTGGTGACACACCATCACAGTGTATAATAAAAGTTATTTTTTTGTGTGCAAATCCTAAAAGGTATACATTTTCCAATGACCAAAATTTAGAGGTAATTTCTTCTACATATGTAAATATTACATCGTTACATAGTAATTAAGGTTGAAAAAAGACTTTCAGTCCATTAAGTTCAACCTTTTAAGATCTCCTCTGATCTGCAATATGCGGATTAGGTATTATTTAATTAGTTGTTCATTAATTATTAATCAATTATTTCATTATTCATTTTTAATTTTATTTTTATTTTTAAATTATTAATTAATCGAGAGGAAGGCAAACAGAAAAAAAAACAAGTGAAACTTAGCCATTTGTCTCAAAGGAAAAAAAAAATGAATTCCTTCCTGACCCCAGATACTGGCGAACGGATTTCTCCCTCGATCAATACTCTCTCTCTAATTATCCAGGATAACGCTGAATTCCCTTTTTAATTAGAAATAAATCCAGTTCCCTTTTAAAGTTATCTATCGAATCCGCTGTCACCACCTCCTGTGGCGGAGAATTCCACACAGATTAACCACCCTTACTGTGAAGAACCCTTTTCTTTCTTTAAGGTGTAATCTTTTTACTTGTAACCTCAAGGGATGTCCTCTTGTCAGTTGAAAACCTCTTGGCACAAAAAGCTCCCTTGACAAATCTTTATACTGACCCTGGATGTATTTATATAAGGTAATCATATCTCCTCTTAGACGCCTTTTTTCTAGAGAAAATACGTTTAATTTGGTTAGTCTTTCTTCATAACTTAGCCCATCCATTCCCCTTATTAGTTTTGTTGCCCTCCTCTGTACTTTTCCAGCTCTAAATGGTCCTTTTTATGAAGTGGTGTCCAAAATTGTACTCCATATTCCAAATGAGGCGTACTAGGGATTTGTATAGTGGCAGAATTATATTTGCTTCCCTTGCTTCTATACCCTTCTTAATACATGCTAATATTTTATTTGCCTTTGCAGCTGCTGCTTCGCTTTGAGCACTGTTACCTAGCACTCCCAAATCCCTTTCAATATCTGATACCCCTAGATTTGCTCGTATTAAATCTCATCTGCCAATTAGATGCCCATTCCTCAATTTTATGTAAATCCCTTTGGAGGGAAAGCACATCACTATCTGATTTAATTACCTTGCACAACTTCGTGTCATCAGCGAAAATGGAGACACCACACTCCAATCCTACCTCTAAGTCATTACTAAATATGTTAAAAAGGAGAGGACCTAATACTGATCCCTGAGGAACCCCACTTACCACATTAGTCCAATCAGAGTATGTTCCATTTACCACAACCCTTTGCTTCCTGTCTTTTAGCCAGCTCTCAATCCATGAGCAGATATTTACTGCAATTTCTGTATCTCTTAGATTGCACAATAGTCTCCCATATGGCACTGTATCAAAAGCCTTTGCAAAATCCAAAAAGACTACATCCACTGAGTTGCCTTGATCCAGGTTCCTACTAACCTCCTCATAGGTACTAATTAGATTTGTTTGACATGACCTATCCTTTATAAATCCATGTTAACTCCTACTTATAATCCTGTTCAAATAGACATATTCTTGTATATTATCCCTTATTAACCCTTCTAAAAGCTTCCCCACTGGTCTATAATTCCCTGGATTTGCTTGTGCTCCCTTTTTAAATATAGGTATCATCTCTGCTTTTCTCCAGTCATCTGGTAGAGACCCTGTGTTGAGTGAATCTTGAAAAATTAGATATAATGGTTTGGCTATTACAGAACCCAGTTCCCATAGTACCCTTGGATGTATTCCATCAGGACCCGGGGCTTTATTCTTTATTCTCCTCTTTTGGATTTCTTCCTGCGTTAACCAATTATTTGCCAAAGGTAGTGTAGCCCCATTATGTTGCAGTGACCCAACCACCAGTACCTCCCTTGTGTATACCGAAGAAAATAACCTATTTAGCTCATCTGCGTTTTCCTGGTCATTTATCAGACGGCCCGTGTCACATTGTAATGTTCCTATAGCTTCCTTTCTCACCTTCTTCCCATTAATATACTTAAAAAATATTTTAGGGTTAGTCTTACTCTCTTTTGCAACTCATTTTTCATTTTCTATGTTAGCCAGTCTAATCGCGCTTTTGCAAGCCTTATTGATTTTCTTGTACTCCCGTAACGCAGTCTCTGTCCCCTCTTGTTTGTTTAATTTAAATGCCTGTTTATTACTCTGTATCTTGATCTTTAAATCATTGATCTTTAAATCATATTATACCTTGGGATTAAACAAAAAGTGTAAAGAATTGGCAAATCCATATATATATATATATATATATATATATATATATATATATATATGATAAATCACAAGAGGTTTACTGTATGTTTTTTTAACAGAACCTGCCAATGTGAAGCAAGAAGAAAAGCTGAGTGTGGGGGATCATCTGCAGGTCAAGGAGGAGGAAATTCCTGTAAACATCAGTGAAAGTGAGTAAAAAATACTAATAACCGATAATGACCTATTCCTGACTCTAGTATAGAACAACAATCATTTAGTTTGTGTTGCCCTCCAGGAATTGATTAGAGAGCCGCGGCCCGATTTCTTACCCCTTCATGAAGACAACATCTCCAGTCTGAAGAAAGGAGCCCTTTCTAGTTTTTCAACATTTATAAGGCTTTGTCATTATTTTTATTCCCCCTCTGCTTATTCCCCCTCCCATGTGAAAATTAATTAATCACCTCATATAAAACACTGTGCCAGGTTGGAGGATCCTGAATAATAGATTCCACCTAAAATAGTAGCATTCAGTGTTACTTATTTAACACTAATTTAGTTTTTTTATTAACAGCCAATTGCAGATATTTCATTTCTACCAAGACCTTTACAGTGTCTCTTTAATTAATTTTCACAGCATATGAAAAGTCAGGTTTTATTGATCGATAAACTGCTCCCAACCTATACCAACTCTGAGTGACATATTTATAAGGACCTGCCAGTGAGATAACATGCAATTGTATAATCTGTAAACAGAGGATTTAAAACAAGATTAAATAAAGTGACACAGTAAAGGTCCAAGAAATTATAAGTACGGCTATCAATAAAGAGAACTATGATTGGTGAAGGTATTTGGTAATTAATCTTGAAAAGTAAGACTTTTATAGGACCACTTTAATGCTCTATAAAGATGATCTATATATTTTAATTATGCATTGATAACAATACATTTCCTGTATATTGATTTATGACAGCAATATTCAATATTAAAACAACTTTCAGAAATTCAAGTTAGAGCTTAACTGATTATCTCCACCCTGATGACTAAGGTCATCAATAGTGGTGCAGACCTTTGGCTATGATAAAGGTCTAAAGGACTTTTAATAAGTATGATTATACAATATAAGAGGTTAAATAATCATTCACAGCAAAAAGCTTGAGGGGGAACCACTTTTAACATAGCAAGTGGGCAGCCAATGGAGAGCATTGTATTGATATAACTTTCTGCCTGAAAATTATCCACTGCATAGCCATCCCCCAGCAAACTTATAGTGGGTGGATACCAGCAGCAGTCTGAACTCTGACAGTACGTTTAATATTGGACATTGCTTTTCTAAATTATTAAATATGAAGTTTATTAATGATCAATGCCTAATTAGTGTTGTTATTTAAAGGGCACTGTAGTATGTAACCTTTCTATTGTGCATTTAAAAGAACATGTTTTATATATAACGTGAGGCTTTTTCTATGGAAAATACATTTTATTAATTTAAGAAATGTAATATTAAAGCAACATAACACAAGAGATTTAAAAAAAAGCAATGTGCTGGATCCACATAAGACTGACAGGTGAATTGAAAAATACTTGAGAAGTGTATACAAAGACTAATCGTTAGTCTTTGTTTTCTTCTCATCCCTTCTAGTTCTTGAGGACTGGCACTTGAGGACCGGTACTTGAGGTCTCAGAGCCCGGCACCATTCCTAGGACCAGATGGGACCACTTATTTATATCACCCAATTTCCATACAAAAACATTTTTTGTATTTTAAAAATATGACCCATTAAATATATGATAGCTTTTTTCAGACTACAGTGGTTCTTAATATGTATTTAACAAGACATAAAAAAGGCTGCATTAAAAGTATAATTAGAAGAAGGAACCCTAAACAGAATGTAGTAATAACAGCTTATCTAATGAGGGGAGCTCTGACATATCATCCCCTTCAGCATTACACACAGGAGTACAGCTGACATCCCTTTTATACTGATATATATATATATATATATATATATATATACATATATGTATATATATATATATATATATATATATATATATATATATATATATATATATCTTTATACAGGAGCTTCCAATGTGAAACAGTCAGTTTGATCAAAGACTGAGAAAGAAGAGCTGAATGTGATGGGAGGTGAGAAATAAAATTGGTTGGTCAAAGGTTTACCACACTAACTTAAAGGACCACTTTAGATAGGGCTTGAGAAGAAAACACTTTTGTTAAACATTTACTGTGCATTTACACAATTAATTACTATTTTTAAATCATATCCCAGGCTGTATAAACTCCAGATCTCTCCACCATCTGAATTAATTATTGTGTCTGGAGTTGAACAATCCAGAGGGGGATGCAATCTTAATTGGCATATAACAATATGATTTTGGGTATTGACTCAAGCGTGTGTTTATAGGTGCCTAGCAGGTTACGCTGCTCCCTTGTACTAATGTGTCATTCAAAGAGTATTTTTCAATTTGGCACTTCCCAATGCGCTAATCCACTCCAGCCCCAATATTTAATTCAAGGGGTGGAGATCCAGCGTTTATACAGCCAGAGGGATCATCAAAAATAGCAATTTTTTTAAAATAAATAATAAAAAGTTAATAAAAGTTTGTTTGTTTTTTATTATCAAAAACTACCATACTATTCTTTGGGGGGGCTCTTTATCATTCCATTAGAGTCGTCATTTAAAGGACAATCCTAGTGCCGTAACAATGTAGGGCCTAATTTGGCACTGGTCATTAATAAAATCCATACTCAATGATTTAGAAAAGCAACATTTATTACGAAACTTTCAATCATCAACTTCTAAATTTCCATTTGAAGTGCTTGTCTCCACCCCATATGAGGTCATTGAACAACTCTGTCTGAGGCGGTCCCAAATGATCAAACACAAGCTTGTGTCCTTGCAAGTTATATAAAGTTAACACGCTTCCAGCCAATGAAAAGCATTTGCTCCTGTGTAGGCATAAGCTAGTGTGTGAGTACTTAGGACTACCTCCCAATACTAACCTCTTCTGGATCACTACCTTGTTGTGGTGAATGGGCTTGTGTACCACAAGGAAGCTGCGAGCTATACCATGCAGGGTCACCCAAGATGGGTAGGTCATAACAGAGAGATCAGACAAATTGTGGTTCACTGGAGAAGGAACTGGCAGCACATATTTGCCAAGAAAACCATATGGATGAGCACACCCAGACACAAGATGTGCATTCCATAGAGTCACAGAGAGTGGGACAAGACTGAACGATTGAACACACACAATACTAAAGGAGTTGCTCCCATCACTCAAAAACACAACATATTTGCCTAACCCCTTTTCTACTGAGCACATTGTTATTACCTTTGTAATTAATTAAACGTAAATTGTATTTAAATGTAAGTGATTTTGTGAGAGGCTGTGACAGATTATTAAACAGATATACAGCACTTCCAACAGTAAATTCTGTGTATTGAGAATCATAAAACATGACACACAAGTTGCTGTCTTCAGCTTGAACAATAATAAAAACACCGGCCCTTTAACCCTGCGGAGGCGGCATCTGATCTGACAGATACAAACAGAGTGACCTCCACAGGGTTAAGGATATAAAAAAATACTTATAGGGAGCTAATATGTATAAGGTGCTCTTTTGAAGAATCTGACTTGATAAAAAAAACTAATATAAACTTTAATTTTGAGCAATTTTTCTTTATTAGAGGCTGATTTAGAAAATACTGATAATATCTGCTCCATTCTATTGAAAGTCTGCTACACTGCCGTCTTACTGATAATATGGTTAAATGGAAGTGAATCTAACAATACTCAATACCCTACCTAAGCAATAGGCACCTATAGTAAAATAAATATATCAAAAACAGTTAATAATTTAAACATTTGATTTTTTTATTTTAGTTTCTGAAACATTTTTTTCTCATTATCCACTCTAGATCTTCAGAAGAGCATACTATAAATACTGGACTTTCAGTGGCCAATCATTCCAAGAATTTTCAAGCCTCTCTGGCCTTGGATTTAATTTGTAATTGATGTTACCTGTAGAAACTCTTCTAATTCTCTCTTGGCCCTAACAGGGCTCCATGAGGACAATATACACATCATATCAGTTAAGGAGGAAGTAGAGGATGCAGTGGAGGAAAATTGTATAAAGGAGGTGAAAATCCATCCAGACCTCAGTGCAGGTGAGTGATATGGAAGGGAAACCTTTCACAACAGGGCTCTAGAGTTCAGAGCAGGAAAGATCTGATGGCTCTAGAACTACATAGGAATGACTCTGGACATAACTGCAGGAAATAGAACAACATAGGAAAAATCTGAGTGCTTTAGTGGTCAGTAATATCTGAAGAACTACACAGGGAAGATCTAAGACATCTTCTAGAGGCCAGTACACGAAATATCAGGGATCTAGAACTGCACAGGAAATATCTGGTGACTCTAGTGATCACTGCAGGAAATATCTAAGGGCTCTGGAATTACACAGGATCTGATGTTTCTAGAAGCACATAGGAATAAGGGCTACACAGGAAATATCTGAGTGCTATGAAAAATTACACATGGAATATCTACGGGCTCTAGAGATCAGTGCAAAAAATACATGCATAATTCGACTGAAGAAGAAGTTGTGAACCCTGTCCTTGAGCTAACAATAATACAATCACAGTGCTTTGAGATCTTGCAAGCTTAAAGACTAAAGGATAAATGAAAGAAAATGCAAATAATTAAAAAGAGAGTTAATTAGTGATTAACAGCCTTATTAAATTGCGATTCGGCCAATTGAATAGGGCTCTATATAAGCACAGAGCATATTTTTTTATAGAAGTTTTTAGTTAGTGAACTTCTATCCAAAAGCAAGGTCTTCACTAACTAAAAACTTCTGTAAAAAAAAGTATACTCTGTGCTTAAATAGAGCCCTATTCAATTGGCCAAATCACAATTTAATAAGGCTGTAAGCCTGTGGGTGTAGCAGCTGTTAAAGATGGAGGTGACATGAAAGTAACATGAATTATAGGGAGTGCATGTTAGATGAGATTAGAGGCAGAAGAGAAGGTGGTGATGTGTGAATCGCTAGGTCTGGAGGTATAATACACTGACTTGCATGGCACTTGGGAGTTGGTGAGTGCTTCTGCTTAGCTGGATGCTGCCCAGGTGTATTGGCTGAGCCCCTGCAGAAGTGACTGCCTTAGTCCTGATGGTGTGTGTGATCTAATTACAGACTGGCTTTATGGCTTTCCCTTTCTAATTAAGCTCTTAGACTCAATGCCTTCAAACATAAATATTTTGAATGTACATTTTTCCTTATTATTTATTTCATGATACAAATGTTTGTATACATTGTATAAAAAGATTGTTCCTCAAGCAGGATTTTTAGGGACCTGGAAGGTTTCAGGATATCACTAGGAATATAATATACCTGTACTCATGTATGTCTTTACTTTTGTGAACTTTATTTTATTAAGAAGTGACTAAAAACTGGTTTTGAAAATTATGAATGGCATTTGTATAAACCTAATTATTTCTCTTTTGGGACCAACAGGACTTCATCATGAAAACTGTGATGATGTGTTAATTAACGAAGAAGGAGAGTATGAGAGAGAAGAACTATATATTAAGCAGGTAGAAATGGACTCAGGTGAGTGGATGTGCTAAGAAATATTTATGTCATGATTGTTAAGGAGTTACACATTATTCTCAACTGTCAGTTTTCTTTGAGCAAGGAGTGTTAGAAATAGTATAAGAAGGTGCCGGAAATATACAGACTTATTGGGACCATTCTTGGCATGGTTTGTGACCACTCAACTGCCACAGTTTGCTAGAAAGTGCCATCAAGAAAGAAGAGGAGTTTTTGCACAGCACAACAATGGTCGTAAATTTAAATTATCCACTTCACTTGCAACATGGTTTTAGAATATAAAAAAGAATACATTTTCTAACATATATTTTTTTAGGTAATTAGTAATGTGCCATTTTCCAGTGATCTACTTGTTTGGATGCGAGGAGACTTTGAATGCAGAGAGGAAGCTCTCTGTGCACAATAGGAATATGGCAGTAACTAATCCAGTGCTCTCATCATTCAAAGTGATATAAACTTTGCATTAATGCTAAGGATAACTTTTTCATAAATGAGGCATTAGATCAAAAGTATAGCTACAGTATAATGCAGATCTATTTAAAAAAAAAGTTTTAAAGTTTAAATAAAACATTTTAGATCACAAATGTAAAGCTACAACATTATTAAAATATAAATACCACACATAAACAGGTATACTAAGGGTAAAGAAAACACAACATACAAATATTGGGTTTCCTATTAAAAACATGAGGGTCATCAGACCTGGGTCCTTCAGCATGGAGCAAACATAAAATGAACATTGTGATATAATAACGTTGAAATTGGACTAAACTGCTGATATTGGTCATGTAACATGCTGTCAATAATATGGCAAATTTTGTGAGAGGAAAGTCTTAATGGATTGGTATGTTTGCCCTTGTAGCAGAAGGCTAAAAAAAACTTTACGTTGTGTGAACCCAATAACTTATTCACTGTTACTGGCTTCTCAGCATGTATAATAGCTTCCTCAATTAATACCTCCTTAGATAGAAGACAACTATCAATGCTTTATAACCTGCTACGTCCACCTATGGTGCTGCTTTGTCATTTCTGTGTCCATTTAATAACGACATTGTCTTGGTGAAGGCACTCTAGAGCTTATTAAAGATCAAATAACTTATGTACCACATTCAGATATGGAGCATTTTCCAGTGTGTTGCTCTGTCATTCAGGTAAGACAAATATTGTTATTGCTTGTAGCTTGGTCAGAGGAAAAGAGAGATGCTTATTTTACTTTATTTTTCATGTTTATATTCATGGAATACATTTTTTGCGCCCAAGAATATAAGAGTCTTATTTTTTTAGATAACTCCTAAAATACAGATATGGATTCTATGATTTGGCTAACACTGATTGGTATTATTATCCATAGATTACAATTTACCTGTGTAAAGTAATTAGATAGTATTCTGACTGATGAGCAAATACCCCTGATAAATATACTTTTACTTACAGATGATTCCTCCCCAATATATGGATCCATGAGCAGGAATACAGATAATACCAGCAAAGGTGACTCAGAAGGAAACACCCCTGAGACATCAAGCTCCTGTGCAAATGGTGCCACAAATATTAGAATTACAGTTTCTACAGATCAATCTGTAGGGGACAAGCCCTATACATGTAATGTATGTGGGAAGCAGTTCGATATCAGGAGTTGGCTGATTAGACACCAGATTATACATTCAGGAGAAAAGCCTCATAAATGTGAAGAATGTGGAAAGCAATTTGCTCTTAAATACAGTTTAATTACTCATCAAGTCCTACACACAGGGGAAAAACCTCACAGGTGCAATGTGTGTGGGAAGCAGTTTGTTCGCGCACATGCTCTTACTGTACATCAACGAATACACAAAGGGGAAAAACCCTACAGCTGCAATACGTGTGGGAAACACTTTGTTAGTAAATCGGGTCTTAATGCCCATCAGAGGTCGCACACGGGTGAGAAGCCTCATACATGTAATGAGTGTGGGAAACACTTTGCTAGCAAACATAATCTTGTTGTACATGAGCGAAAACACACAGGAGAAAAGCCGTATGGTTGCAATCAGTGTGGAAAACACTTTGCTCATAAATACTGCCTTACAGTACATCAACGAGTACACAGAGCGGATTAACCTTATAGTAACCTGTAGAAACCTTGATATGAAAGTATGTACTTTGTCAGATATTACACACAGGAGAAAAGTGTGTACAATTGTGAGAAAAGTAGTTGCATTGAAGCTTGAAAAATAGGTGCCATGAATTTCGAAAACATTTTGTTACACATCACATGGAAGGTCCAGTCAATGTGGGAAACCAGTGTCTTATACATTTCTTATTTAACATCAAAGACTACATACAGAAAATAAGTTATAATAAATGTTTGTGTCATGCAAGAAATGTTCGTTCTACATGCTCAAAATTATTATTTTTTTCTCAATGAAATGGCTAATTGATAATTCACCAACACCAAACTTGCATACAGTTTTATATTAAGGCTTTAAGATGCCCTAGGCCCATCCAAGTGCTTGCACCTTCTCATATGTGCCATTCATTGCACTAAACAAATCACAGCAAACAAACTGCAGATCACAGCTCTAAGAGACTCTTTTCAAGAATATCTAATACTGTATAGTACAGTCTACGATTATCATTCATTTTACATTATAGCTTCTTGAATCTCTAAGATAACTAGCTATCTGTTCGGACTCTTTGACGTTATGTGTTAATAGCACACTATAAGCCAAGGTAAATAAATACATATAGCTTGTGTAAATAATTCATGATTGTGCTGCTATGGAAAAAAATGATATTAATGGCTGCTTGGTAATATAGTCATTAGTCGAAGGTGTTGAATATAAAATAGGTACTTTTAAATGTTGTTAAAAATAATTTAGTAGACAAAAACTTAGATTGACTGTATTATCTTATGTATAGTAATCAGTATTATTCATCCACCATGCCTGTATGTTTTGTAAGGATAATTACGGCAGGGCTAGTACATGCGGATAGTAACAATACAAATGTCTCAGAGTATCAAAACACACACATTCAGACCAACAACAAGCTATCACTTTGATAGATAACATGTGGAGACAAGGGGAGGGGGTCAATGAGATAGATATGTGTATATCAAATAGTACAGTCAGTATTATATTGTGGTTCTATCATACGGTTGCAAAAATACCTGCTCTTAATATCAAACCTGAGGCAGTGTCTTTTTTAATTGCAGTAGTGAGATATTTTACCAACCTGCCTGGATTTCAGGCCATATTCCTTACATAAATATTTTTGGAAAGTTTGAGAAAGATAAGCTCAGCCATTTGTACGTTAAGGAGTACAAAGAATTGACTAAACTGATGGCTCCAAACATACCTGAGACAATGTACCTTGTAGTGCCTTTTTTAAAATAATGAAAACAATTTTAACCTTAAAACACAATCATTTGTAGGTAACATGTAGAGACAAGGGGAGGGGGTCAATCAGATAGATTGATTGATTTGTCATTAGGCAAGTGCTCTAATTCAGTGTTTTAACAGATAAAATGAGCAGCTTCCACACTAGAGCAGGAATTGAATTTCAAGGGACACTGACTGAATATTTTTTTAATTGCATAGCCATTTTTCATAATTTTAAGTGCACTCCACATACTATTGATGAGTTTATTTCACGCTGTAATACTTACTATATAATCCCTGTCTCTTACCTTTTTTCTACCATCTCATGTATTATATTTGGGTTGTTAATGACGGAATGATTGCCTCCATTGTGGAAAATAGAAAGTCTAAACCATGTTTACATAAATTATCCCTTTATATATTTTAAAGTGGAATATTGGTGATATTTTGTAGATGTCAGTGGTTCTTTAATGTACTAATCAGCACTTAAAAAAGTTGGATTTAGCCCCAGGCCTTGGTTTATGCCTAAATTAGTTCCACTTAACATGAGCTTTTAAATAACAAGGTGACAAAATGTTGTTGCACAATGTAAATTATGCTTTGTATATATGTAAATGGAATGTGGTTAACACATGATATTTGTAATTTACTTGGTGTATGTAAATCAATGTTTATATGTAAATAAAGTTATTTTGTAAAGTCATCTGTGTTTTGTCTTTTTGAAGAGATTCTGAGGGTGGCCAACATATATTCACCTGCAGCTCTGAGAACACGAGTTGGAATATAAAGAGTGATGATCCTTCAGGTAGGTGTGTATAAATAAAGACAGTTGCCATAGTTCAGGCTTGACAGTCTAATGGCATGAATCAGATTGGGAAGGTGTTCTGGAGGTATCACTTGATCACCACTGACATCTGATGTTTTAGTATAAGACAACACTGTAGAGCAAGGTTATACACTTGTTCATTTGTTTCAGTTGTGAGCTCACAAGTTTAAGAACTTTTAGTACTCATTGACTCATGGGGGTTCCTCCTAAAATGACTATTCCCAGGACTTTCCAAATCCCTAAGTATACTTGAGCCAGTTCACCATGACAGTCTGATAATTATCGATAGCAGAATTATGGAGCCCCAAGGCAAGTGACTACATCCAAGATACTTTACAGAAAAGAAATGGACAACCTGGCGGCTACACTATGAATGTAATTTTGATACAATTTATAACTTTCAATAGCTCTGGCAGAATATATAGAAACCTGAACTCTGAGTATTCTTTTTTGTGCTTGATTGATTGTTTACTATATACAAAGCCTCTGGGAAGGTGGTGCATCTTTATTTTAAGATGTTTGGACTAATTCAGTGATATGGGACATGTGTTCATTTATCATGACTCCATCTTAACAAATGAAATTATCCAATCTGAGACCATTTCCTACCTACAAAACCTTAAGAAGTCTTTGTAACGGAACCCATCAATGTTTTACCCTGTTTTATGGTTATGGTTAAAATATGATCACATTGCTGTACTGTAGATATGTTATTTTATGTTCTACAGAATATATTGGCTCAGAATATTACAGCTACTAGGCTAATAGATAATGCTATTACAGAGACTCCTCATAAGATAAGGAAGTCTATCGTATAAAGTGTTTTCATTATGAGACATAAGAACAAAGAGTATAATCTGATCAATGTCTGATTGTATCAAAGTAGCCAGGTAACCTCCGGGAGGTGTGACCACACCTATTGTCCCTCTATGTGTATTGTGTGGCCAAATATGGGGGATGTGTATTGCCTGTGGAAAGAGATGTGTATATATATTTCTGCACAACAAAATAAAGACAGTATTCTTTGACTCCCAATTGAGTGTCGTCCAATATGGGAGGTTGGGGCTGGTGAGACTGCAGTGCTTCTTGGATATTTTACCGTATGCCAACGGAGATACTGGACTTCGTGTTCCAACTCCGTTACATTTGGTGGCAAGTGGCGGAATTGTTCCCACGGTCAGAAGGACAGCTACAGGAGACACCATTCCGTTACAAATTGAGGGCAACGCTAGTATCCGTACAGCGCCCCTGGCTACAGCAGGATAGAACCGGCTAGTTTTCGGACAGCATTCCATGATGAGGAGGAGGAGGCGGCCGCGGACTACAGGGATGCAGACAGAAAGGAACTCATGGAGGGAGACCGGGCAGCTGCTACAGCACCTCTTACGGACAGCACAAAGAATGAGTTTGGAAGAGAACTCCAAAGTAGACTGGCCTTTTTCCCAGGTACGCTTCCCACAGAAACCTTGGAATGGATTATGGCAGATGTCCACGAATACATAATGCAAAAGCAGCGGGCACGGGGGCGGTCCATCTTGGGAGCTGCTAACCCACCTCCCACCATTAACCCCCCCCAGCACTGCGACCGGGTGGTGGGAACTACCAAACCCCTCCACGGTACATCAGGTGCCACACGTGTAACCAGCAGGGCCACATGCAGAGAGACTGTCCCAGAAACAGAAACCGCTCCACGTGGAATACTCCAACTAATTCCCCTGCAAACCGGGCAGCAGTACACTGCTACCAGAGTGAGCCTCGACAACCTTTCTTCGGGACCGGGTCTAGTGAAGAATCTTTGGGCACCCTCCACGAGGTTAACCCAGTACAAGCAGCTGCAAACACAGAGGCAGAGGAAGCAGAAGGTGTCGTCCTTCCCCCCCCAGCGGCAGTGTGTATCCCAGGGAGCAGACGGTGCCGTCCCACCTCCCCAGCGGCAGTGTGTACCCCAGGGAGCAGAAGGTGCCGTCCTTACTCCCCAGTGGCAGTGTGTACCCCAGGGGGCCGAAGGTGTCGTCCTTCCCCCCCAGCGGCAGTGTGTATCCCAGGGAGCAGAAGGTGCCGTCCTTCCTCCCCAGCGGCAGTGTGTACCCAAGGGAGCAGAAGGTGCCGTCCTTCCTCCCCAGCGGCAATGTGTACCCCAGGGAGCAGAAGGTGCCGTCCTTTCTCCCCGGCGGCAGTGTGTATCCCAGGGAGCAGAAGGTGCCGTCCTTCCTTCCCAGCGGCAGTTTGTATCCCAGGGAGCAGAAGGTGCCGTCCTTCCTCCCCAGCGGCAGTGTGTACCCCAGGGAGCAGAAGGTGCCGTCCTTCCTCCCCAGTGGCAGTGTGTACCCCAGGGGGCCGAAGGTGTCATCCTTCCCCCCCAGCAGCAGTGTGAACCCCAGGGAGCTGAAGGTGTCGCCCTCTCCCCCCAGCGACAGCTTACCCTAACAAAGGAAGACACCAATCTCCCAGACGGCGCAGATGGGACCGTGGTCTCTGTGCCTGACCTACCGGGATGCTGGACAGCCTGTCCAGATCCCCAACTACCCTCACTGGGACAACCGGAGGAGGGGGTAAGTACAAATTCCCCTCCCCAGCTAACTCCTAATGTGGCCCCAGGGTTAACAGAGGAAATATTAACCCCCTCTGACCCCAACCTTTCCCTGGCTACTGAGCCGGAATATGTCCCAAGTACCCCAGCAGAAGAGCTGACAACGGGGCAGAGTGCAGTCGGCCTCTGTCCTCCCTTTGTCCCTTGTACAGAGCAGGATGTCCTGCAGGTTATACCAGCAGAAGAGCTGGCATCAGGGCAGAGTGCCGCTGGCCTCTGCCCCTCAAGTCCCCTCAGCGTGTTGCCCCATCACCACAGCGAAATATCCAGGTGCCTGGTTAGACTTCCCCCCAAAGGGGAGATGGGTGACGAAGTGCCTTTTGCCACTTTGTCCTGGAGAGGACTTATTACCAGCCTCCTGCCCTGCGACTATGGCCCTGGGACATATTGCCCTTTAAAAACAGTATTCGGCCATACCAGAGTGTATGTCCCTCATTCTGGCCCTTTAAATCCAGTGGGGTCATTCGGTACTTGCCCTGTGGGAGCGGTGATACCCCAGATAGCTATGCCATGGAGCCCATTCATATAATGAAAGACTATGGGAAAGACTTTAGCTACCTGGCAATTGAACTGTGTGAATAGGATCTGAGCGCTATTCGGTAGTTTTGTGCGCTCAGATCCCAGCTATCTGGGGATATGTGAAATGTCTGTGTGTTATGTGTAAAAGGTGACTTTATGTATTTTAAAGTGGTTTATGTTTTTTTTTTTTGCAACCATGTGCTTAATGGAGGTTGCCTCTATCCCTGGATAATTAGATTACTTTCCCCATTGTCTCCAGTACAGAGGCCTCTGTAAAACCTGTTTGTAAAATGTATTTTCCCTCTCCTTGAAATGTTTTTTGCTGTGAATGCTGTATAAAGTGTGTGTTTGTTTTGTTCTTGAAAGGTGAGGAAATGTGAATTGCAGTAATGCTGATGGGTTGTCAAACTAGAGAATTGACCCACAAATACTTTTGTCCGGACATCCCCAGGCAGATCCGTTGGGATCAGACCGTGTATGCCGGCTTATGGTCACGGGGGAGGTGTGTAACGGAACCCATCACTGTTTTACCCTGTTTTATGGTTATGGTTAAAATATGATCACATTGCTGTACTGTAGATATGTTGTTTTATGTTCTACAGAATATATTGTCTCAGAATATTACAGCTACCAGGCTAATAGATAATCCTATTACAGAGACTCCTCATAAGATAAGGAAGTCTATTGTATAAAGTGTTTTCATTATGAGACATAAGAACAAAGAGTATAATCTGATCAATGTCTGATTGTATCAAAGTAGCCAGGTAACCTCCGGGAGGTGTGACCACACCTATTGTCCCTCTATGTGTATTGTGTGGCCAAATATGGGGGATGTGTATTGCCTGTGGAAAGAGATGTGTATATATATTTCTGCACAACAAAATAAAGACAGTATTCTTTGACTCCCAATTGAGTGTCGTCCAATATGGGAGGTTGGGGCTGGTGAGACTGCAGTGCTTCTTGGATATTTTACCATATACCAACGGAGATACTGGACTTCGTGTTCCAACTCCGTTACAGTCTTGTTTACATATTTTACTACTCAAGATTGTACCTTATGGAAACAAACAATAAAATGATATGCATTGATAATGTGTGTTTGAAGACCACAAGAAAGAATCTCTTATTTCTTACTTTGAAGCTTTAGCAAGTGCCATTTGCCCCATACTCTTTCCCCTCCAGACCTATCCCTCCTGAAATTTGCCATTCCTTTCAAGTAGCTTGGATGTAGTCACTTGCCTTGGGGGCTCCATAATTCTGCTATCGCGTTTGGTTAGGCCCAATGACCTAGTTCACCTGGGAGTAGAAAAACTTGAAGCCGCCTGATCCATACACAGTAAACAAGAAAATAGGCAAAAGACAGGTTAGACAGACTGGTCTGTGGGTAGGCTGAGTTTGTACACAACAATACAGGTAAAGGTTTAGTAACCAGAGCCATCAGAAGAAAACAGGAGCATTGTTTGCACACTGGTAAACAGGTTGCAGGGAAACTGGGACATGATGAAGCTGAAGAAAAAACCCACAGACAGGCACCTCACAGACAGTAATATTAGATACTAGAGACTTGCAGGTGCAGCGTTGCTTCAGGAAACCAGTATGTAAAATCTTTAGTTCTTACAGCACTGATCCCACATCCATAAACTCTTGTCTTGTCCGCAAGAGTTTTCAGTGTAGAAGGTACTCAATTTAAGCTTTAAGGATGAAAAACGACTCATACAGAGCCAATAGAATAACAGAATGTCATGCACTGGCGACAGTGGCTTAGCTAGACCTTTTGCCTCCCGGGGCTACCAGTGAGTTTGCAGCCCACCCCCCTACCATCGCCCCCACCCAACTCCTCCCCCATGCCCCCAAATCCGCCCCCCTGAAAAAAAATAGCAACTCCCTCTCCTCTCTCTCCTTTACACACACACTCTCTCTCCTTCACACACTCTCTCTCTTATACACACACTCTCTCTTTCACACATTCTCACACTCACGCACTCTTGCATACACACACACACACTGTCTCTTTTACACACACTCCTTCACACGCTCTCTCTCTCTCTTATACACACACTCTCTCTTTCACACACACTCACACACACACTCTCACACTATCTATCACACACACACATGCTCTTTCACACACACTCTCACACACACACTCTCACACACACACATTCTCTCTCACACACACTCTCACATACACACACTCACACACACACACTCTCTGTTTCACACAAAAACACTCACACACTCATACACTCTCTCACACACTCTCTCTAACACACACACACATACTCTCTCTCATACACACTCACACACACACTCTCTTTCACACACACTATCTCTCTCACACACACTCACACACACACATTCTCTCACTCACACTATCTCTCTCACACTCATACACACTCTCTCACACACACACTCTCACACACACACACACACACTCTCATACACACACACTCTCTCTCACATACACACTCTCTCTCACACACACTCTCTCACACACACACTCTCTCTTACACACACACATTCTCTCTCACACACTGTCTCACACAAACTCTCTCACACTCACACACTATTTCACACACACTCTCACACACACACACACTCTGTTTCACACAAAAACACTCACACACTCATACACTCTCTCACACACTCTAACACACACACATACTCTCTCTCATACACACTCACACACACACTCACACACAGTCCCTCTTTCACACACACTATCTCTCTCTCACACACACACTCTCACTATCTCTCTCACACTCTTACACACACTCTCATACACACTCTCTCTCACACACACACTCTCACACAAACTCTCATACACACACACACTCTTTGACACACACACTCTCTCTCTCACATACACACTCTCTCTCACACACACTCTCTCACACACACACACACTCTCACAAACACACATTCTCTCTCACACACTCTGTCTCACACAAACTCTCTCACACTCACACACTCTCTCACACACATACTCTCTCACACACACACTCTCACACACACACACTCTCTCGCTCACACACACACTCACACACACTGTCTCTCTCACCCACACTCACACACTGTCTCTTTTACACACTCTCTCACACACACACTCTCTCACATACTATCTCTCTCAAAAACTCTCACTCACACACACACACACTCTCTCTTTCACACACACACTCTTTCTCTCATACACTCACACAAACTCTCTCTCTTTCACACACACACACACACACACACTCTCTCATACACTAACACACAATCTCTCTCTCTCACACACACACACACTCTCTCTTTCACACACACACTCTCTTTCACACACACACACTCTCTCACACACCCTCTCACAATCACACACTCTCTCTCACACACTCTCTCTCTCTCACACACACAGACACACTCACACACACACAGACACACACACACTCTCTCTTACACTCACACACACTCTCTCACACACTCTCTCACACACACACTCTCTCTCGTACACACACACACTCTCTCTCTCTTTCACACACACTCTCTCTTTCACAAACACACACTCTATTTCACACACACATTCTCTTTCACACTGACACACTCTCTCTTTAACACACACACTCTCTTTCACATACAAACTATCTCTCTCACACTCACACACTCTCTCTTTAACACACACACTCTCTCTATTTCACACACACACACTCTCTCTCTTTCACATACAAACTCTCTCGATCTACTGTCTCTCTCCTTCTCTTTGTCTCCCCCCCTCACTTTGTCTCTCCCCCCTCTCTCTGCCCTGTCTCTTACCTCCATGCGGCTGCTGCTCCTCACGTCCTGGTCTGGTGGCTCCTCCAGGCGGCTCCTCCTCTTTACTGCAGGCAGAGGAGAGAGCTGGGATCTGTGCTAACAGAGCAGAGAGCAGAGGGTGGGGAGGCACAGGGGAGAGCAGGAACTGGCAAGGTGGCATGGGGGAAGGGGCAGTAAGGCCATCACTATTTCCTGTGTGATCTGGCTCCTCCTATTTTTACCTAGAGTAAGTAGAAGCCCAGCCCAGCGCAGCCCTGACTGAATACAGGCTGTGTTGCTGCCCCTAGCAAGATGCCGCCCAGGGCGCACCGCCCCTGGTGCCCCTGTCAGCTACGCTACTGCTTGGGGAGTCCTTCCATTTTAATGCCTGCTTATTTCAGAATGTATTGCTTATATACATCAATATTACACAAACACTGATATTCATTAAAAAGAAAAAGAAACCTACATTGCTAGTAACTGTATTTGTCTTGTTAAATGTTATTGGTGATATATATATATATATATATATATATATATTGTGAAGACGTGCCCCCAGAGGCCAGAAGAGAGCACTTTAAATTTTGATTAACACGCAGCTTAAAAGGCATGTGTGTGGCTGCAATGGAGGGCTTCATCCAGGGAGATATTTGTATGGAAGTTTGGAGCCTGAGCTCAGTCTAAGCTGGGATAGAGATCCTGAGACAGCTCTGTTTGGACACAGAGAGAGGGGTCTGTGTGACCTAGAAATTGAGTGAGACTGGCTGGAGGATACAGACAGCAAAACTGGGAGACACTGGCAAGAGTGTTCAGCAACCTGGGAGGTGCAGACTGAAGGCACAGCCCTAAGATTGGACTTCTGAAACAGATAATTGCCTGGGCCTGTCTTATGTGAATTGGACTGTATTTTCTACTACAGTAGCGCAGTGAGGGAACTGCATCTAAAGTGTAGTTAGTGCTTCAAAGGGAAGCTAGTTTTTTTTTTCTTTTTGGTTTATTTTCTGTTGCACATTGACAAATAATAAACAGCAAAATCTGATAAACATTAAAAGGGCTCCTGAGTTCTCCATTGAGGTGCCGGATAAAAGGGCACGAATCCTGAGTGTTAAAGTGGATCTATCACATATGGTGGCAGCGGCGGGATGGCAATGGAGGAACTATTTAAAGCCCTGGTAGATGCCACTACATGCCAGAAGGCGGGGGCAGAGCATGTCAGCAAGAAAACCAGCAAAAATGGTTGAAAGAAATTGCGGAGGACAATGCCCATGGTGCAAATGATGATAGACTAAGATGCTGCTGCATGTCTGAGAAAGGCCACAGAGAAAAGGCAGAGACAAGCAGAAGAGGGTAGAACCCGCATGAGTAAGGCCACAGAGCAATGGCAGAGACAAGTGGAAGAGTCCAAATTAGAGAGTTTTTGGAGGCACAGAAAGTGCAGCTACAGCAACTGAGGTCTGCGACTAATACTGTGGTTACAGAATCAAGTTGAAGCATGAATCCTAATCGTTTCCTAAAGAAGATGACCGCTCAGGATGATGTTGAAACATATCTCCTGAATTTTGAGAAGATTACAACTAGGGAAGATTGGCCTAAAAGCACTGGGCAACAGTCCTTGGTCCCTATCTGTGCCGAGAAGCACAGAAAGCATTTTGTGTTCTGCCTGTATAAAAAGCAACCAGGCTTATCGCTATCCAAGGGGCATGCTTGTCTACCCAAGTTTAAAATGCAGTTTCCCTGTTAAGGGGAGGCAAACCAAAGCTGATGCAAAAGGAAATCAGAAGTTAGAGACCTGGTGGATGGAAGAAAGAGCAAGTGAGACTGCAGAGAAAGCAAAAGTGATTGCTGATATGGCACACAAGACTGCTGAGACTGCGCACGAGACTGCTGAGATGATGCACAAGACTGCTGAGATGAGAAAGCAGAATGCTGGTGTAGCTAAAGAACCTTTGCCCCTGAAGCAAGTTACTGATGATATAAAAGTTGTGAGCATAGGTCAACGGAAAAAGGACAAAGTGCTGTCACTGAGTGCAAAACCAGTCTCAGTAAGAAGCAATGGTGAAGATCTGAATCCAAACCGATGCAGTGAAGCGCAATGAAGATGCCTCCATCAGAAACCTGGACAGCCACCTGTCCTTGGTGAATACTCCTGAGGTGGAGAATACTAGAGAAAGAAAGTGCCTGACAAAGATCTCTGACAGAGAGAAAGGAGAGATCAAATGGATGAAAATAGCCAATGTTTTTACAAAGGAAAAATGTTTTAAATATGATGAAGAAACTGGAATCCTTACTAAAGTAAAAGTTAAGGAAGAAAAGAGTCTGGAGATTGAGATGGTGAAAAACTAACCACCATCCCTGAGAGGACATGAGAAGCAGAATATGGAGATGTGTCCTAAAAGAAAAGTATCAAGAGAGCGCTCTGTCTCAGGTGGCAATAAAACAAAGTGCTATGTACAAGGAGAGGCAAGACAAGTATAGCAAGAAGTACAGATGAACTCTATCCCAGGGGGACTGAAAAAGCCTGAAGTAGAAGACCGGCAAGTTGCTACTAAAATGAAGGGTATCAGGATGATGCCAGATTATATTATTGAATGGAGGATGAAACCTGTATTTGAGGACAACAGGGTGTCCTATAGGAAGAAGACACATATGTCTATATGTGAGCAGAGGAAGACTCCTCCCATACACACGCTGAATGAAAAATGTATGCAGAAGCTGCTGCACAGTGGTGAACAGGTGAAGCGAGACCTCCTCACTGACCGTATATCCCAGAGGGAAGCAGCTGTAATAGAAAAGGAGCTCATTTTCCATACTCCAGAAAAGCAGAGGGTGAGCACACTCTCAGATATTGAGGCACAGTTGAAGCAGAGTGGAGTTTGTCCAGAAGAGACTATACTGATTTTCAGGAACTGTGTGCGCAGAAGGCCAAAGAAAATATGGCAGAACAGACAGAGATATTCAGCGAGGACCTGATCGAAAAGTCAGAGGAGATCCTTCCGTTGAATATGCAGCAAGAGATCCAGTGCAAGCAGAGTAAATTGGATTTGCAACAAGGTAATGAGGAAAAACTGCGGCTGAAGGAAGCTGAGAAAAATTAAAAGCTGGAAGCCTTGGAGGCAGAGCAAGTAGAAAAGCAGAAAAAGGAGGAAGAGAAGCCATAAAAAGAGGAAAAAACACTGGTGAAAGCTGAGGATGCCAAAATCAAAAGTGTTTTTCAGGAATCCAAAAGTCAAGAGGTTAAAAAGATGTGTACTAGCCTATCTGTTGAGTGTCAGCTTGAAGATGCTGAACAGCTTGACACATTCCAGAAAAACCAAAAGTCTGAGAGCTCCTTCCTGGCAGAGATAGAGAGTCGCAAATCTTGCAGGATTGGAAGCACATTAGTAACGAGTAGGCCTGCTCTGAAATGAAAGAAAGATGAAGTACAAATCCAAGAGCAAGAACCAGTCGTGAGAGAGGACCTGCCTTTGGAATCTACAAAGGATACTGTACCAGGACAGAAGCAAGATGGCCGTATGAAGCTGATACAGTTTTGTGAGAATTATCAGCCAGCCAATTGGAGCACCTGGAACAGAGATAGCCAGGAAAAAAGGGAAGAAAAACAACACAAGAAGTTGCTGTTCCATCGGGAAGCTGGAAATTATTTTGTTGTTGAGCCTAAAGAGGGAAAATTGGAGGGCCTACAGAATAAGCTGAGAAAGGGAGGCTGACAAGCTCAAGAGGTCACAGAATTTGACCAAGAGTTGTAAAGATCGATACCAGAGAGTCCTCTGCTATCTGGGCCAGAAACTAACCCCCATCTGATTGTAATGAGGGAGACACTGAGTGATATGGAAGAGTTCGCCAGAGAGAAAGACGCCAAACTTCATAAGAGGGAGAAAGACCTCAGCCATGTGAGGCAGGAGATGGTGGAGTTGAAGGCAAAGAGTGAAGAGTGAAAGCAAAACAAGACTAACGCTTAAGCATTAGCAAAGGCCAGAAAAAAGGATGAGAAAGCTGTGGATAAACTTATGGAAAAGAACTAGGTTTTGTTTTCTGTTTGGTTTATTTTCTGTTTCACGCTGACAAATAATAAACAGCAAAATCTGTTAAGCATTAAAAGGTCTCCTGAGTTCTCCATTGTGGTGCTGGATACAAGGGCACGAATCCAGAGCGTGACAGTGAATCTGTCACAATATATAAATACAAGCAGTGTCCAAGACATATAATTTTTTTATGAAATCAGACTATAGTCTATAAAAAACATTATCTTACAAGATAATATTTAGCGTACAAAATATTTCTATTTGTCTGGTAGATATAATTAATTTACCTATTCCAAATATGTCTCTATTTATACTGCACTGCAACTGTTGTGGGAAAAATTTACAAAACTATGGAGATAATTCCTGAAAAAAAATTAGCAGCAAAAAATATAAAAGAGATATATTGAAAGTGTACTTTTATAATGGAAATACTGCTTCCTTTAATACCTTCGGCCTTAAAGTCAGTCTGTTAAAAGTCCCCTTTAAAATACTGGAATTATAACTATGTATCCTGACCACCAGCTATTTTACATCTAACTGCAAGAAACTGTAAATACACTAGAAATGTCTAAGCTAAAATGTTTAACATACAACATACAACAATTAGATGTGTCTAGCACCCAGATGTTATCCAAATATACCCATCAAAGCCACACCTTGAAGATTGTCCCAGCCAATCAAATCTTAACCTTGTGTCCAGTCATCCTTGCAGCTAGAGGTAAATTCTATCAGTAAATGACTGCTAGATGTTACTATTAGTCGAAGAAATTTCACCTTTGCTCGACCCCTAGTCTCTTTGATGTGATAATGTTTAGTGGTTCAGTCTCGTCAGACTCTCTGTGACCCTATGGATTGCAACACACCAGGTACATCTCACAGTCACTGCCCTTCTTAGGTCCATCAAATTCATGTTAATTTATTCCACCTCTGCCTCTGTTGTCCCCTTCTTCTTGTGCCTTCAATCTTTCCCAGCATCAGAGTCTTCTCTAGGGAATCCTGCCGTCTCATGATTGGCCAAAATAGTTGAGCTTCAGCCTCATGACCATACCAGTGAACAGATTGGCATGATTTTCTGAAGTATTGATTTATTGGATCTTCTTGGAGTCCAAGGGACTCTAAGTAGTTTTTTCCAACACCACAATTCAAAAGCATCAATTCTATGGCGTTCAGACTTCCTTATGTTCCAGCTCTCACATCCATATGTTACTACTGGGAATACCATAGTTCTATGTGGACGTTTGTTTATAGTTTGATATCTTTACTTTTTACTAGCTTGTCCAAGCTTGCCATAGCTTTCCTCCCTAGAAGCAAACTTCATGGCTACAGTCACTATCTGAAGAGATCTTGGGGACCAAGAAAATTAATTCTGTCACTGCTTCCACTAGTCTCTTTGGGTGAATGTTAATTCTAACATTGCTTCCATAAGGCAAAACTACCCTGAGGCCTGTTTGGTAAAGTCCATTTGGTGTTTGATCACCAGCGTTCATTCCATTGTTCCTTTTGACAGACAACCCCTCCTGGACAATTTATTGGGAGCAATTTTGAATATCAACCAGCAAGACATTGCTTGCACATTAGCTTCTTCATCACCAATTGGTTAATTTGTCATATATTTATTTCACAGAGGACTGGATTATATAATTATAGATTGATACAGTTTGACAGTACTTATCACATATATAGTTGTGAGCGTATGAGTTGTTGCTAACGCTGCGGGCTCGCGAAGCGAGCCCACGGCCCTCGCGCAGCGAGCCAAGGCCCTTGCAAAGCGAGGGCACTGGGCGAGGGTCTCAGTTGCTGGCATGGAGCGCCAAAGGCGCTCCATGCCAGCAACTGCGACCCTCCCAAACTTCACGTCGCAACCCAAAGAGCACGACACACACATTACGACACTCGCAAAGAACATACGACACACGTTCACACACATTACGGCCTCGCAACACTCGGACGCAACTCGCGAACATTACAAAATTAAAAACACAATACATACACACAGCACATACATAAAAACCTTACCTACACCAAGAGGGAGCACCCAGGACCTCAAAAATGCAACTTACACCTTCATTTTACTCTAAATAAAAGAGTTTAGACAGTAAACAATTTGCTAAGCGACACAAAAAATGTCCGACGAACAAAACGAAAACGAGGCTACACACGCAAACACCATACGAGACACGTAAACAGATTTTACGACCTCGCAAACATCGGAAGCAACACGCCGACATACAAACATTTAAAACACAATAAATACACACAACACACACATAAAAAGCTTACCTACAGCAAGAGGAACCATCCAGCACCTCAAATAAACAAATTACACCTTCATTTAAATAAAAATAAAACACTTTAGACACTAATACAATCGCTAAGCGAGAGAAAAAATGGCCGACGAACAAAACGAAAACGAGGCTTCAGACGTAACTATACTACGCTTACTCGCAATAATGAAACACATACTATGCGTGCCATATCACAATCATATTAAACACCATTTTGACCACTACTACGCACAAAATGGCGGATGGAACGCAAATTGTAAGCTGGAACGCAAATAGCGCATGCGTATTGCGTTCTAACGGTCTCACTTTCCAGAATTTTCTACAAGTTTATAAATACTGCCTATTTTACACAAAAAAATACATTTCTCCTCAGGTGATGAACGGAGTTACTTCATAGATAATTGCTGCTTTTACTTGAGAAGATAATTCTTTCATAATTTAATACTTTACACTGTGCAAATTACAACTGAGAGGTAAGCTATAATATATTACATTTTATTATCAAAAAGGGAACAAAAAATAATAATATGAGCTAGGAAAATGTGATTTATGTAGTGACATCTGACACGCACATTTATGTCTATCATGTATAGTCACATGTCACACACACATTTATGTGTGTAGGCCCACAAAAAAAATAAGGTTCATTTAACAAAACTAAAAAAAAACATAATTCAATATCAAAAAGAGGTTTATGTATAGTGACATGGGACACGCACATTTATGTGTATTGCCCCTGCAACAAAATGATCTTAAAACAAAATAATTAAACAACTACATTTCAATGACATTAGAAAATAAACATTGTAATATTAAAATATGAGTAATGTATACTGATATGTGACACGCACATATATGTATCATTTATAGTTACATCTCACACACACATTTATGTGTGTTGGAAAAAACAAAAAATAAGGTTCATTTAACAACTAAATTATGATTCATGTATAGTGATATGTCACACACACACAAAAAAATTACATTGAACTCTGGAAATGTGCTTCATGTATGTGACATATGTGTGTAGCCACCCCAAAAAAATAATGTTAATTGAAAATAATTATAGAACTATATTTAAATGACATTAATTTACTGCAATTCAATAGATCACCTAAAGCTGAATCTTTCTACTTCTTTTAATATTCAAACAGACTCTGCATCAACAGCGTCACTCAACAATTTGCACCGTGCATTGTGAAGCACAATCCCTTTTAAAGAACAGCAACAAAGAAGAACAGGTAAGATATAAAAATACATTACATGCTGAAAAGCCCATGCTTTGCTAAATAAAAAATAAAAGTTATACAATTAAATATTTCACTTTGTTTTTCAAACAGACACTACAAGAAGACCGGCGGATTAAGATTGCCAGGAGGGGACCCTCTGTCATTCGACATGTCAATCAAGGTAAAGTATTAAGTATAAAAAAGAAACGAACCATGAGCCTCATTCAATTGTGAGTTGGCCAATTGAATAGGGCTCTATATAAGCACATAACATATATTTTAAACAAAATTTTTTTGTTAATGAACTTCGATCCAAAATCAAGGTCTTCACTAACTAAAAACTTTGGTCAAAATATATGTTATGTGCTTATATAGAGCCCTCTTCAATTGGCAAAATTGCAATTGAATGAGGACCTATATATCTTTAATGGCCGAGGGCCTCATTTAAATGTGATTTGCCCATTTCAATAGGGCTCTATATAAGCACAGAGGATATTTTTTGAATGAACTTTTTAGTTAGTGAAGACCTTGCTTTTAGATAAAAGTTCACTAACTAAAAACTTCTGTAAAAGAAGATGCTCTGTGGTCATATTGAGCTCTGTTCCACTGCCCAAAACGCAATTGAATGAGGCCCCGACAATATAACAAATGCAGCAACCAAAGGCCCTCATTCAATTGCTATTTTGGGCAATTGAATATAGCTCTAAATAAGCACTTTTAGGCCCTCATTCAATTGCGATTTTGCCAATTGAATACGGCTCTAAATAAGCACATAATATATATTTTTTAAAGAAGTTTTTAGTTAGTTAAAACCGTGCTTTTGGATAGGTGCTTAATAACTAAAAACTTCTTTAAAAAATATATGTGATGTTCTTACAGTCCTATTGAATTGGCCAAAATGCTATTGAATGAGGGACAAAGTATGCAACATATGGTACACACAAAGTGGTACACACAAAACAGGATTATAACAAACTCACACAAACACATAGCAAAGTAAATCAACTTTCTTATTCAATGTTTAACAACCTATAAGCCTTACAAAGAAGCCTAAATAAGAATAACAAAAGTGGTGCACACCTATAGGATTGTACAAAAACTCACACAAACACATAGGAAACTACATTAACATTCTTCTCTAATATTTAACAACCTATAACCAGTACAATGAAGACTAAATAACTTTAGCACAAGTGGTGCGCACAAAACAGGATTGTAACAAACTCACACAAACACATAGCAAACTACATTAATATTCTTATTTCATGTTTAAAAAAATATAACCATCCCAATAAAGGATAAATAAGTATACCACAAGTGGTGCGCACAAAACAGGATTGTACAAAAACTCCCACAAACACATAGCAAACTAAATTCATATTCTTAGTTAATGTTTAACAAACTATAAGCCTTACAAAGAAGCCTAAATAAGTACACCAGAAGTGGGACGCACAAAACAGGATTGTACTTAAACTCACACAAACACATAGGAAATTACATTAAGATTCTTCATTTTTTATTTCTTTAAAAGACATTTCACTCAAACAACATTTTCAATTTTATGTTACAACAGATACTGCGTGAAGACAATCGGACGAGGATTTTCAGCACAGGACCAGACCATCGGACGAGGACTTTCAACACAGGAACAGACCAGCGGACGAGGACTTTCAACATAGGACCAGACCATCGGACGAGGACTTTCAACAAAGGACCACAACATCGGACGAGGGCTATCGCCAGAGGACCACAGCATCGGACGAGGGCTATCGCCAGAGGACCACACCATCGGACCACGACTTTCAACAGAGGACCAGACCATAGGACCAGGATTTTACACAGAGGACCACACCATCGGACGAGGACTTCCAACAGAGGACCAGACCATTCGACAAAGATTTTCAACCGAGGACCAACAAACATTCGGATTTAAATCACACTTCAACCAAGGTACAGTATAATAAGTACAAAAGGAGAAAAATAAAAAAACATGTTTCATCTGCATCCGTGTCAACAGAAAAAAAAAAAAAAATTAATGACTATGGGCCTCATTCTATTAGCGGCCGCAGCCGTTGCGGGGCCGCAAGGACCGGCCGCAAGCTATTCGGCTATTCTATTCCCTTACGGCCGGGGGCTCCGGCAGGCTTGCGGCCGGCGCCTTGCTATCTCTTGCGGGCGCTCGCGCCGGAGGAAAGCCTTTGATCTAAAACGGCCGTAAGAAAATCCTATTTGCAATTCAATTGCTACGGGAAACCTCTCTGCAAGGCTAAAAACGAGCCGCTGCTTACTTGCAGGAAAGAGGTCCCGCTAGCACCAATTAAGCACATAAAATAGCTCAAATAAAGCCATCCTGCACTTTGAGAAGACTATAAAGGGATTTTAGGTGTTAGAAAAAATAGCACATAATTATCCTATACTCAAATCCGTAAACTATTTTATTTTTAATATACGTAAAATATCCATGTAAAAAGTCCAGAGTGCTTGGAGCACTTCAGACCCGCCCACGCCGCAGCCGGGAAATAAACAGTTAATTTGAACTCGGGTTTGGGCTGATGTGCAAGCTTGAGAGTGGGTTACTTTTAATCCTCATGTCCCCCAATATGATCCCTAGCATTTACAGAGCTGTACAGTGCAGGCTTGAATTTATTTTTGCGTTTTTAGATTTCACAGCTTACGGCCGGTTTCAAGATATGCGGCCGGCCGTAAGAGGAGATCCTTGCGGGGCCGTATAATAGAATCGCGAGTTAACAGAACCCCCGCAAGGAATCGCAGCCTTACGGCCGATTTACGGCCGGTAATAGAATGAGGCCCTATGTCCCTTATTCTATTTTAATTGGCACTATGCAATACATAGCTCAATAACCACATCAATGTTTTTTTTTGCTAAGAAGTTTTTTCAGTGGTAAACATCTATCCACAAACAAGGTTTTCAATAACTAAAAAATTATTTAAAAAAAAGATGTTAACTGCTTATTTACAGCAGTATTCAATTGGCCAAATTGTTATTCAATGAGCCCAGGAATTATAACTTTTAACAAAATATAAATGATACATTAATGATTTACCTTTTATTTCTCAATTGTGCACAATAATCTTTAACAGTGATTACAAACTTCAATATACCCAATTACATTTCTTTTTTGGCCTTTACAGATTAATATGTCTGATAACGAGAGCAAACAAGAGAAGAAAAGACGTCAAACTAGAGAAAGACAAGAGAGATGGGCCGCCCAGCAGACACCAGAGGAGAAAGAAATTTGACGAGAAAAAGAACGCAAAAGACTTGCAAGCAAAAGACTATCAGCTGCAAAAATGAAAGATACGCCAAAAAAAACTACAAAGCAAATAAAGCATTTACAACCTATTCCTCAAACATCAGATGACATTTTACAAGATACAATTAAAGACAGACCAAAAAAAACAACTACAAAAAAAAACATTTACAACCTGTTACTGAAACCTTACAGGACATTTCAACAAAACAAGGACAACATATACCAGGAAAAGCCACGAAAAAAAACTAAGCATTTAGAACCTGTTGTTCAAACATTCCATGACTTTTCACCTGAAAGTCAAACTCCTATATGCTTTGCAAATTGTCCTTTACTCAAGTCTTTAGCAGCAGAGGTTCATAGTTGTGGGGACATGACTACTCAATGTCAGTTTTGTGAGGCTTATTATTTTAAACAGGAGAGACCCAGAGATGGACAATTTATTAGTTGTTGTCAAAAAGGCAAGTTCAAACTTCCAGAAAGGAAAGAATTTCCAATCTATTTACAAAATATTATGACTGAACCTACTTTTCCAAACTACAAAAATTTTAAGACAAACATAAGATCCTACAATAGTGCCATATCCTTTGCATCTATGGGGGCAACATTAGCTGCTAATGTACCAGGACATGGTCCTTACTGTTTTAAAGTCCAAGGCCAAATTTATCATCGTACTTCACATTTACATCCAGAGGAAGGAGAGCAAAGAAAATTCGCTCAACTATATGTCCTAGATACAATGGAAGCTGTTGACCAACGTATGCAGATGGAAGAAAATAAAAAATGCTTACCCAGTGTTTTCATAGAGCTCAATAACATTATGGACAACAATCCCTACAGTAAAGCTTACAAAAAATTGGCAGAAGTAGAAAATGAACAACTACTTCATGCACAAAGACATCAATTACCCATGCCAAAGGTTAATATGGTGCTTAAAAGAGACAGACATAATGATAAACGTCGTTATAACTTGCCAACATCAAATGAGGTTGCAATGGTGTTTCAAAATGATGAAGGAGAACCACCATTTCAAAGAGACATTAGAATGTATCCCAGAAATGAGGAGCAACCATTTATTAATATTAATATCTTAAGTCCAAATTTAGATCCAATGACATATCCCATCTTTTTCCCACATGGAGAAGCAGGTTGGCAACCAAAATTAACCCTTCCCAGTTACCCAAATGCTAAAGCCAGAATCCGAAATAATGTTTCTATGCTTGAATTTAAAGTAGCTCAAATTGCCATTTGACATGGATTTAATCCGATTTTATGTGGTGGAAAACTAACACAACAATGGATTATTGATTCATATTTGCAAGTTGAGGGAAATAATTTAAACTTTATAAAATATCAACAAGATAAACTACGTGTAGAACAATATTCTGGACTCATTGACTATGTGGCTGACGTGGCTACAAGCAGAGACATGACAGCTGGCAAAGCCATCATTTTACCATCTTCCTTTCAAGGATCTCCTCGAAATATGAGAGAAAGATACAATGATGCTATGGCTATTGTCACCAAATTTGGAAAACCATTTTTATTTATGACATTTACATGTAATCCACAATGGCCAGAAATTACACAAAATCTACTTCTTGGACAAACTGCTTCTGATCGACCAGATTTAGTAGCCAGAGTTTTTAAGATCAAATTAAATGAATTAATACGTGACTTCACTGTAAATCAGTTATTTGGCAAATGTCTGGCTTATGTATATACCATTGTATTTAAAAAAAGAGGCCTTCCACATACACATCTTCTGATAATACTTCAAGAGAAAGATAAATTAGATACTTCGGACAAAGTGGATGCAGTCATAGTTGCTGAACTACCAGATCCAGAACTATATGGTAGACTATATGAGATTGTTACTCATCGCATGATTCATGGACCCTGTGGAGACCTTAATCCACAATCACCATGTATGGAAAATAATAAATGTTCCAAAGATTTTCCAAAAGATTATAGAGACAAAACATATGGATATCCACTTTATAAAAGAAGAGAAGGAGATAGTGCCATTATTCGTGGTAAAAAAGTGGACAATAGATATGTAGTACCGTACAATCCACATTTACTCATGAAGTTCCACGCCCACATCAACGTAGAAGCCTGCACTTCCATCAAATCCATTAAATATGTCTACAAATATATTTACAAAGGCTATGATGCAGCTACTGTAGTCGTCAAAAGTGCAGACAACCCTGAAAGTAGTGAGTTAGTACATGATGAACTTGCATCTCATGTAGATGCTCGCTATGTCAGTGCGCCAGAAGCTATGTGGCGGCTTTTAAAATTTGAAATGCATGATAGATCACATGCAGTATATAGATTAGCAGTACATTTGCCACAACGACAGTCTATTTATATTTTTAGTCTATTTCCATGCTGGAAATGAAATGAATGCATTGGCCCAAAGTGAAGATCGTCACACTACACTAACTACATGGTTTGCATTCAATTCCAATGATGCTCAAGCAACACAATACTTATATATTGAAATTCCATATCACTTTGTTTTTGTGAATGGATTATGGAGACCAAGAAAAACCAGAGGCAATAAAATAATTCCACGAATTTACACAGTCAGTCCAAGAGATGTTGAACGATTTTGCTTACGGATATTACTTTTAAATGTTCCAGGAGCACAAAGTTTTGAACAATTAAGAACTGTTAATGACATTGTATATGAATCCTTCCATTTAGCTGCAAGACATAGAAACTTACTCGCTGATGATAAAGAGTGGGAAAGATGTTTAGAAGAAGCAGCACAATGTCAAATGCCACGACAGATGAGAGAACAATTTGCTTTTATTTGTATCTTCTCAAATGCTCCAAATGCATTAGCTTTGTGTGAGACTTTTAAAAGTAATATGGCTGAAGACTTAATGCGACGATACAATGAACCCATTGCACACTTAAAAGCGTTAATGGAAATCCAAGAAGTATTTTTAACTCATGGATTAAGTTGTGCAAGTTTTAATTTGCCTGATCCAGGTCTTATAGATGACATAAACTTTGAAGACTATGACATTCAACTACAAGCAGAAAGAACACAAGAAAGACTTGCAACTTTAAATACACTACAATTGCAAGCATTTCATGCCATTAAAAATGCAATAGATGATGACATGGTGACAGAGCGTTATTTCTATCTTGATGGACCTGGCGGATCAGGAAAAACCTATTTGTACAATTTATTAATGAGTTCAGTACGAGCACAAGGCCAAATAGCAATGGCGTTTGCCACTACTGGAATTGCTGCACTTTTATTAGAAGGTGGAAGAACTGTTCATAGTGGATTTAAACTGCCAGTGCCTATTTTAGAAAATTCTGTGTCAGATATTCGCATGACATCCTTACAAGCAAAGAAATTGAAGAAATGTAAATTAATTATAATAGATGAGGCCACAATGATGTCATGCTATGCCCTCCAATGTATTGACCGTTTGCTTCGTGAAGTCATGGATAATATTTTTCCATTTGGTGGAAAGGTAATGTAGTTGGGTGGCGATTTTAGACAAACATTACCTGTTGTTGTACATGGAAATCGAACTGACATTATCGAAACCTGTATCAAGTCAAGCACAGTATGGAAACATTTTACCCATCTTCAACTGCAACAAAATATGAGATTAGAAGGCCAAACTGATTTCAATGATTGGCTTATTAAAATTGGAGAAGGCAGAACAGAAAAAATACTACATTTAGCTGACGACACTGTAGAGATCCCACCTCATATGATTTGTCAACAAGATATTATATTGGCTATATTTGAAGGGAGCATAAATAACGAAAAATATTCCGAGCTTGCCAACCAAGTCATACTGACGTGTAAAAATAAAGATGCATTAATCCTCAATAATGAAATCTTTAAAAAAATGAATGCACCACAAAGAAATTATCACAGTGCTGATTCTGTACTTGCTGATGACAATGAAAGTCAGGCTAACTTTTCGACTGAATTCATAAACTCTATAACTCCTTCTGGAATGCCACCACATATTTTGCAGCTAAAGAAAGGTGCAATTATCATGTTACTGCGAAATATGAACCCCAAAAAAGGCCTATGCAATGGCACAAGATTAATTGTTCAACAATTAAAGGACCATTTTATAGATGCTGAAATTTTAACTGGTACCCATAAAGGAAAGAGAGTTATCATACCAAGAATAAATTAAGCACCAAGTGAAAGTAGTCTCCCTTTTATACTTCAAAGAAGACAATTTCCCATTATTATGGCATTTGCCATGACCATTAATAAATCACAAGGTCAAACTTTCAAATCTGTTGGTATTTTCTTGGAAGAACCAGTATTTGCACATGGTCAATTGTACTTTGCGTTGTCACGGTGCAAAAATCCACAGGCTATTAAAGTTTACATTAAAAACAATGAAAGTCAAGGTGATTTATTAGAAGATGGACGTATTTTTACTAAAAACATTGTCTACTATGAAGTACTATAACTTTGCAGGATACAAATTAAAGCCATGCAAACATTTTTTTAAAGCATTCAAAAATACATAACATTTAGTTCTTTAATTCCGTCATAATTAATGGAAGTACTGTTTATGCATAATTCGCCTCACAAAATACTTGCCTTGCATTTTTATGAAAAATTAAGTTAAAATGTTAAGTCACTATGTTAATGTTTCTAATGTTACAAGTTTAAAAACAATATTTTAAAGTTATTTCATTCAACATATTACAAAGTTCATGGTGACAGCTCAAGCACCTTTTAAGTCACAATGTAAATATTGTCTGTTATCGTAAGATTACTACCTACATTAATGTTTATCGCCAGTTTATGTGTTCAGTAAGGAATTACTTTCATTAGGTACGTGTTAAGGAGAGTTTTTACTGTATGCCTTCCTCTACATTCAATGTCTATTGAACTTAGCAATTATTATGATAGAAATTGCATGTTAATACTGATTCATTTAAAGTTCAACTGTTTTTACATTCAAATGTTAATACTTTTAAGAAAAAATTAGCTTACAAAATGTATTCACTATGTTCCTGTTTATAATGTTCAAAATTCTACAAATGTTTTGTCAACTTACACGTTACATAAAAAATAAAGTTCAAGTTTCAAAATATATACTTTGAAGGTTATTGCTTACATATATTTTAAACTTCATGTTAAAATTCGGGACGTTTCAACAAGGCTTTTTACTTTTTGCTTTCCTCTGCATTCAATGTATATTAAAGTTAACAATTCTTCAGATACAAATTTCATGTTAAAAAACCATTACATCAACATTTTACAAAAATACACGTTCATATCACAATACTTACAAGTGTCAAAAATCTATATAAATAACTAAACAACTTGACAAACATATACAATACATTGCCGTCATTTTCTGACGGGCAAGTCGCTAGTTGTCTTATATTAACGAACCTTTAATGTCTAAGTAGGTTTTAGCAGACAGCCAGCAGCTACAGTATTCTCCACATTACGCCGTTCTAAGTTTTTTTTTTGTATATATATATATATATATATATATATATCTTCATGGTTAAAATATCCATTTAATTTGCTTTTTCTGTTACAGCTCAGTGGAAAGAGGAAGATATTAATATTTGTGTACTGACCAAATGTTCTGCAATTCGCCCAAGTCCCTATCCAGCAACTGAGATGAAGTGCCACCAAAGGTCAGAAGAGAGGACTTCACAATTTCTCCCCAGGAGTGAGACGGTTAACACACAGCTTAAAAGGAATAGGTGTGGCTGCAGTAAATGCCTTCATCCAGGGAAAGATTGTTTGGAAGCTTCAGAGAGAGAGAGAGAGATGGGTTTTGGAAACTGCTCTGAGAAGCAGTGAAGATACAGAGATGCAGATTGGAAAGCTACTGTATTCCACAATACCCTGAAGGTGTTCTCCCAGGAAGGGTAATGTTCCAGAGACGCCTGGGACTATACAAAGACAGTGGACTTCGGAAACAGATAAGTGCCCAGGCCTGTATATTGGAGAACTTTATATTTTGTTTGGACATTAATTTGGTGAGGGAACTGCAGCAAAGAGTTTAGTCAGCGCTTCAAAAGAAGCTAGGTTTTTGTGTTTGTTTTCTGTTGTATGCTGACAAGTTTTCAGTAAAGTTCTGATAAAACATACAAAGGGCTTCAGAGTACGCCATTGAATCCCTAACGTTGCAGTAATCTGCCACACAACACTTGGATTTTGAATTTTTATGAAGCTAAGCCATTTTTTTCCTATACGATTCTGGAAAAGGTAAAATTAGAAGACTAGGAAATACTCAAGGTTTGGTACTGAGCTTGATTGGAATTCCTGAATAACTTGGTATGAAATGTGCCATTCCTATGTTGAAAATATTATACAGTGTCTAGACTCATAATAGCTCGAAACACAATGCCAATGTTTTTAAAGGTCAGGTGATCATGACACATATGGCTTTACTGACATGTCTACTGATCGAAAGTGGTTCTAAGTATTTGGCCACTTCTTTGATACAGATATACTGATTTTTATAGGAAGCAATTGAATTGTGGTAGGTAATCTGCAATTTGACGCACTCTTTTTTTTTTGCTTGTTTGAGACTCAAAATTGAATATATAGGTAGTTTGCGGTAATGTGTTATATTCAGTAAACTTAAAGGTTTGCATTGTTTGTAGATCTTGACTTGATAATGTGCCAAATATGTATACACAGTTACAAATAAATAATTACGGCTTTTCTTTATTTTTAACTTTTGTATTTATTTGCTTTAATGATGATGGACATTTTGTATTTGTTTGTAAAAAGGATTAGAAACCAGAGAGGAGTGGGAGAAACAGTGGGCTCTTTATTCACTTTTTTTGAATACATTCTCTTAAATTACCCCCTTGTCAAATCGAACTGAATAGAAGAGCAAGGCCCCATAAGATAACCTACTTCTTCAAGTCACAGACAGACTAGCAGTATAAGTAGAACCCCATAATTATCTAAGTGTAAGAATTTATTATTTTTGTTACATACTTCACAAATGTGTGAAGATTTTACCAAACTACAGTCGTCCTTCAAGACATTTTAGACTTTACTGAGTAGTCTAAAATGTGTTGCTATAAAATGTCAGTTTGTACAAAATGTGACCCAATAAGGTCTGCTTATTGCAATTAAATGGCCGCTGTAATGCCCTAACACTATGCGCTAGAGGTTTTAGTTTGACAGTAATCATTAAACAAAAAAAGAGTCAGCGGTGCTCATCTGAGAACGAAAAATCCTTAAGTAGGTTTATCCTATAGGTCTGGTTACCTATTTAGAGAGCAACGTCTTTTAGCCACTTGTGCCCTTCACAGGGAGAAATATCCTGTAGTACATCAGTCTGGTCTCACTCAATAGAGGGATCCAGCCCGGAAATACCAGGCAATTTTACCATGACCTGGAGAAACAGCAAACTCCAGACGTACGTTTCAGCCTCTGTGGGAACAATAATCATTAATAAAATTCACATTCAATGACTTACAAAAACAATATTCAATATAATACTTTGTTTTAAAATTCACACTTTGTTGCTTTCATCCAATCACTATGAGGTCAAGGGGTGGGGGGGGGGCAGCTTTGTCTAGCAGGCAAAATGTGTCAACTCAGTCTCTATCGGCTGTATTAATGAGGTTTGCTTTATCAACAAGCTTTTGCTGTGGAGCAGCCAATAAAGTTTTTTTATTCTCTTATCAAATCTAATTGTCATTAAAATTATTGTTAGGTGGAGACACACACACAGTTGGAGGTGGATGCTTTAATCTTTGAAAATTAATTTAAAATTGTATATCCACTATAACATTTAACAATATTTTCACTGCGCAGGAGTTACACTTTGTTTTTAAATATTGCATACGTGATATGCCGGGATGTACAACAGCAATGCGCATGTGTGGCTGTCACGCATAATTGCGCTGGGAGGAAGAGAGAGAGAGAGAGAGAGAGAGAGAGAAAGGGAGAAAGAAAGAGAGAAAAATAAGGAAAAAGAGAAAAAATAAGAAAAAAAGAAAAAAAAAGAAAAAGAGAGAGAAAAAAGGAGAAGGAAAGAGAGAAAAAGAAAGAGAAATAATTGATACTGTAATTTATGATGGGCAAGTTACTAGTTTCTGTTATAAATTACTAAATAGAATTTGTATTGTGTAACAATGAGTAAATTAAATAACTAGCTCTTCTTGCTAGGACATCCATTGCTCATTTAAGGTTATCTCTTTACAATATCTGTCATAGTAATAATGACACAATTAAACAGGGTATCATGCAAAACACAAGAGAAATTACTATAGCTGTATATACTAAAACTAACATTGACAAACCTTATCATCAGTGGCGGAGCTAGTGCATAAGGGCCCCAGGTGAGATGGGTGGTGGTAGGACGGCCCTAGCAACAGGCACATATAGACCAGGGATAGAGGGGGAGGGGTCTGATCCCGGAGGTGGGGGGGGGGGCCTTAGGGACAGGTCAGGGAGGCAAGGATCACCATCCACAGTCGGGAGGGCAAGGGCAAGCACAGGGCCCACAATTACATGTACCAGGAGAATGTGGTCCTTCTGGTGCTATCTGTGGCCGCCCAGTGATCCTTGCGGGGGGAGGGATGTCAGGCGAGGGCCTAGGGCCCTAGGCATGGAAGGAGGTAGCGGCCCAAGTAACAGCAGTGGGCAGAGCGCAAACAGATGTGAGGTCCGTCAAGCACCATTTTGATGACATCAGGGCCAAGCAGAGGAGGATGATGGCCATAGAGGACAAGCAAGTGACTGTGCTCTATAATGAGTGGTAGAGGGTGGCCAAGGACTTTCTAAGCCAGGTGCCCGCAGCTGGGGCTTTAGGCCTGGTAGCCCAGCAGGACCCACCCTCCATGTCAGGTGAATATCACATAAACCAACATGCCACAACATGTACATCACACACACTACACATGTACATGATGACCAACAAGAACACTGACATGTCAGCTCTATGGAATTAACAAGGTATAGATGGATGCATCATTAAATCCATGAAGCTGACAGATCACTGTCATTCGTGGGTACAACAAGAGTAATCAACCAATAGAGAGTCCATGTATTGGTGTGCCCACTGCAGCGTATGCAGTTACAGACCACAGCCGGAATCAAGATAGCATTAGAAGCCAAGAATAATCAAGACCAAGAACCAAAGAATAGATCATATCTAGAAAATGATGGCCAATCTGAATTGCAATTAGGAGAATCATCCAGGTTCAAGGCCAGATGTCAGATAGTTAGGAATGAACACAAAATAATGTATTATTCATCATACTAATGACATATACCTTTCTTTTCTATCTTTCAGCATCAAGGACGTCTGGGTCGAATGGTGGGGGCAATGGCTCTATCGAAGCAGGAAGTTGAGGAGCAAGCCCCTGCCCAGCAGGAACCGGCACAGGGGGAGGAGGAAACAAGAGGAGCTGAGGGCCCTGGTTCAGAGGATGTCATCTGGCTAGTGGGGCCAACAGCTGCACACCACCAGGATTTGACCCCCTATCCCCCTTCTCCAGATACTCAGCATCTCGCCAGGGCCCTCCTACCAGAGGGAGCAGCTGGACTTGACCCCTCCTCCCCTCAGCAGTGCATCCACCACTGCCCTTATTGCACCAGGCTCCAGCCACGCCCCAGACCCTCCCCACTGGGCCACCACCACCTCCTCACCAAACCACGCCCCAGGCCCTTCCATCCCCAACACCAAGCCAGGCTTTGCAAGCAGGGATGATGGCCCTCATGCGGCAGCAGATGGAGTGTCTCCGAAGGATTCAGGCCAGCATTTCCGCCAATCATGTGGAGGTCATGCGCAGCCTGGCCAGGCACAATAGTGAGGAGAGGAGAATGAGGAGAGGAGAATCGACTGAATCGTACCTTCCCAGGCTGCTCAGGATGGGGGTGGATTAGAGTGCAATCCAGCAAGTGACTGCAGATGCCATTCGATCTAAACCCCAGCCGCACCTCCTCCACCCCAGAGGCATCTCCTGTCCACCCGCAACTTGGCCCCTCCTCTCCTCCCCCCATGCCTCCACCAACTTAGGTGCTGCTGCCTCCTGGGGGGATGCTTCCCCCTTCCCCCCACCACCACCAGGCAGACGGCGGCCGGCCACGAGGGATTGGGGCCCTGTGACTAGGTGGAGAAGGACCTAGGGGCTGCACAGATGTTTGTGCCTTCTCAACAGCAGCCTCAGCGACAATCTATTGATCCAAAAGTTAACATAATATAGTCTGGCTACAGAGTATAGAATTATGGCCTATGTGATGGAGATATTTTGTATGCAGATGGCTACCTTCCATCACATGGTCCATGATCCTCTTCTCTGTGGACATGTAGGGTTCTGTTGAACATCTTACCAATTGATGGTTACTGAGAAATGCTGTTGAGATGAGATGCTGCAGTCTGTATCTTTTTTAAGGCTTAATTTTGTAGGATGTTTCTTTCTTTGTTTTAGGTACAATTCAGGTCCATAAAGGCATCTTCTGCATCTGCAAGCATTGTGAAGGAAATGTCAGATGTTTCAGGTTTTCACAGTGCCTCTCAGGTAGACATTCCTTCAATGACAGCCTCTCTTAACATGTAGTTCCCACAATTTTAAAGCTATCATATAGCCAGATATCCAAGACATAATTGTTGTTAGCTTAAATGTAGACTAATACCACATGGAGGTGGACTTGCAGAGTCTCACAATAGCATGTTAATGACAGCCAGCAGTAGTATATGTACTAGCGAAACATGTGATCCTGACCTCAATATCAGTTTGAGAACAGATCCTTGGGTCTGATGTAAGTAACATTGAATCAGGCTGCTGATCTTTGCGTCCTCTCCGTATTAGTGTGTATTTTCCCCGATTGGTTATCCTTTAACATGTGCTAACAGCTGTATAGCTGATGGATGTGATGTCAATCTTGATGAACATATATATCATATGGAGAAGGTGATAGTACACCTTGACGCTGGTCACAGCTAAGCATTTATTGTGAGATGACACATCATTATTAATGGTCATGGCTAGTGAGTTGTTTTGAGAACTAGCTAATGCTTGCAGATTGGAATCAGGTGAGTTGATATATTGTTACAGTTACAATATTTATCACTGTACTGTACATCCGCCTTTTATGTTTGACCACTTTCTTCAGATTTTTGTTTTGGGAACACACTGTATGTGTGAAACTGGATTGGATTACACAGTCCAGATGTTTAAGCATGTTTCATTGAGCAGATATAGACAAGTTGTAAATGCTATGCACATTAATGGTTTCTTCAATTACCTAAACGGAGTGATTTGTGATGATCCTTTTTTTCATCAGATTCCGGTTGCAATGGTGTAGTGACCACATGTGACCCTGGTAGGTGCTATGCATCATGCTTATTCTAGACTATGACATTAACCCCTTTAGGTATCCCCTTTTTTCCAAACATAGTCTCTTGCTCTCCCGGGATCCGCCCACACAACACCCATAATATTAATGCACAATCTTGTCCATTTCTGATTGTGCTCTGTGTATGAAATAAAGCTTTGTTATACGGTTATCACTGTATCAGTGTGTTTTCAATGGTTGGGGTTATGTGACATCCACATGCATCACATTTGTGTTACATTCCTATATCAATAAACTAATGCATTGTCTGTACGTTTCAGTTACTGATATTTATTGTACTTCTACACAATCTAACTCTACATACACTGACAGAGATGGATGGAAGCATCTCTCTGAGGTCAGAAATGGGCACATCTGATACTAATCATCCATGTCTCTAGTGGAAGGGATGTGATGGATTGAATCCAAATACATCTATTGATCATGTACATCTCTCTAATGTAGGCTCTTCCTATTCCAATGTATCTATCCCTGGTTACTGATTGCCATACATATACAGATGTGCTTTAGTGACACAGATGATAGCAGTGTCATTATCTCACTACCTAATAGCTCACACCTCTCCAGCAGGTAGATGATCTCCAAAACATGATTCTGAGTCCTCTAACCACTTGTCTACCTGGCCATGTTTGTCTAATTTATTATAAATGAGATAGTTAGTCAAGAACTGTAAGAAACTGAATTATCTATTTTGTCCACACCTGCGCACCTTGGACCTCTTACGTCAGCATGTACACATCAGCTCATACAATAAATACATGCATTTGAATGAATACTGACAGCTTGCACCCTTTATATTATAAAATAACTATCGACTTGCCCATCAAAAATGACGGGGCAATAAAATTGTAAGGCAGGTAATGCAGTTTGCCACAGACAGTAAGTGTTTTGGTCGTCTGAGATCCTTCGGCATTTATTGGGAGCCTCTCAGGTGGTGTATTTTTTGTTATGAGAAATGCTTTTGCTGTCATTGTAAGGTTGGCGCTGATCTCCTTTTTGCGCTTATTGCAAGCCTCTCCCCTGGTGAAGTTTGTGTCCTATGAGCACAATTGGAGCTCCTTGTGAGGCGCGCGGTGAAGGGCTTTGCCGTTTATTGCGATACAGTGTTTTTTTTTGTTTGTGTATATGTAGTTTTTCATGATAATGAATGAAATCATAAATGAATACACTTTACCCATTTGTAATTAATATATGCAGCAAGCAATGTGCTGAAGAGCTAACAATCTGTTTTGATGTTCTGCAGCATACAATGTAGATTTGTATTATTGTTGAGCTGAGGTGTAAGTGTCAGCAATGTGTGCAGTGTGTAGTGTAAATAGGCCGCGTGCGCGAGCTACGTTAGTGTAGCTGTGTAGTTCCGCATTTTGTAAGTTAGTGTTGTAAAATGGCGGCGAATGTGTATGTGGTACGCGGGTGTGGATGATTTGGCATCCTTGCTGGTGTTTTGCGACTTTCGGGGTCGTGTAGCCTCGTTTTCGTTTTTTTCGGCGCCCATTTTTTCTCTTGCTTAGGGGATTTTCAAGTGTCTAAACTCTGTAAATTGGACTTAAATTGAGGTGTATCCTCACTTCCAGAAGTCCTGGGTGTCCCCCCTTGCTGTGGGTAAGGTTTTTATTTCATTCTTCTGTGTATTTAGTGTTTTTTTAATGTTTTCCGCTGTGCACGGTTTGGACGTTAAGGTCGTATTTTTGCGAGTTTGTAATGCTTTTTTTTCTAAGTCCCGCGGCTTGTATTTTTTGTGTGTAATCCTGTATTTTTTTTCTCCAAGTCCCGCAGCTCGTATTTTTTTGTGTAAGTCCGTATTTAGTCATTACGTGTTAGTTTTTTTCCAAACTCCCGCTTCTGTGGGTGTTTGTAACCGCTTGTGAGGCGCCGTAGAGCCTCCACCTTCCGCAAATGCGGCCCCTTGCTTCGCGAGGGTCCGCATTTGCGGCCCGAACTGCGCCCCTCGCTTTGCGTGACCACATTTTGTAGTTTGACAACTATTATATGTGCTATATAAAAAGAAATAGCAGTAATTATGTGGTAAAACTTAGCTTATCAATTCTGGGAGTCAAGGCTCCTAAAATGTTTCTGATGTACAGATATTTTGAAATATAATCCATTCCTTGGATCATAAAATACAATTTGGCTGGCTCCTGACTAACTTATATGGTTCCTAAGTTTCTACCCCTATTTGATTAAGGTGGACCTAATAATCCAGGCCAAGTCAAGTTATTCTAACAAATCATTTAGATACCTACTTTTTTAGTTGGAAAAACTGAAGTATTTTCATAAGGAAATTGTTTTATAGTTGACACTGCACTGGTGTTGATGCACAGTACTCATTACAAAGCTGAGGAAATTATGTCTCTTTTGGGGAAATAAATTAATTCTTCTTGTTATCACTGGTCACATGTTTTAAATATCCACTTTTCAAGAAATAGGTGAAATGTTTTCCATATGTAAAATAAATAGCAAAGCCTCTAATGCAATTAAGCTGATTGGAGTTCTACCATTTTTGTTTCAGCTGATCAGATTACTGAGGTAGGTGGAAAACTTGCATAGAAAATTCCTCACTGCACAATATTAAGGCATCTACAACTGCCCATCCAATAGGAGCAGTGGGAAGTATCAGCAGAGTAGCTGACAAAAAAATGGACCCCTGCTGAAGAGAGTAACTTGGTATGAAAGATAAAAAATATAAATATTATGCCTAATTACTTTACTTTCTACAATAATTTTGCCTATTTATAAGTTGTTATTCAAAAGACAATACAAAACAAAAACATGGCCAACGAGGTCCATTAAATGCTCCTTAAATCTAAATAAACAATATAAATACTTCTAGTGATTTGACTACACTGTGCCGAAAAATCATACAATGATTTCAAGAGATCTCTAATCCATACACACCGGTTTAACTTCGCAGGAAGTGAGCATACGAACCGGATATGAATGCGCAGGCTTGCATTTAATATTGTTATCATTAATCAACGCTGGTATCTGCCTGGTTATGATGTTACACTGTCCGGAGTACAGAATACTACAAAGAGAGGCTTGTTTAGTGATTATGACAGATTTTTTTTCCCCCATAACAAACATGGCGGGTCCTGCCTTACGAGCCGAGCAACGTCAGCGTAGGCTGCGTTTCCAAGCAGAGCATGCGCAGTGTCGTTATTTTGACTCAACTGGGTAAGTCACTCTTAGACTGCGCTGGTAAATATATGTATGTCAATAAAGCGGGAAAATTGTATATAAGGTGTGGTAGAACGCCCCCTAGTGAGGAGGACGCGGTGTGTACTAGTAGTACACTGATATCAGTATGTATGTGTATAATTAGTGAGGTGTATATCTACAGTGTATTGTAGAAGAGCAATATATTGTAATGCAATTGTCGGATATCATTGACTATACAAATATTGTACGTGTGTTTTTTTTACATATGTGTGTGTGTTGTCAATGTGTCATACAAAATTGAGAGTTATATTAATGTTTATCTAAAAATAAATCATAATGAATATTATGTCTGTAAATATATATAGGAACGGAGGGCTTTATATGTTTTTATTGTGCGTTCTACACCAGAGGTGATTTAATAAAGCATATACAAGCCATTATAACACAGTAAAGTGAGATCTATCCTGTTATGTGCACGCATGGGAAGCCTCCTGGTGCCAGGCGCGCTCGCGTCCCAATGCATTCCCTAAGCCCCTTGATCTAACCCCATACAACCCCTTGCCGTCCCTAAACCTAAGCCTAAGTCCATAACCTTAACCCCCTACACCTCTTACCAACCCTAAACCTAACCCCCTTACACCACTTGCCGGCCCTAACGCTAACCTCCTAACCCGCCTAGCCTAACCCTAACCCCCTAAAAGTAACTTCCTAACCCGAAAACTCTGAAACACTTACCGGGCACTTGGGGATCGAAACGTCGTCGGAGCATGCATGTGTACATATAACAGGATAGGTCCGTATAGTGTGCTAATATACAGCTAAACCACTAAAATAATGTCTGTGTAAAGCCACTTTCTATTCAGGCATATTTAATTTTCCTGGATGATGAATGCATCTGCTAGAGGAATCCGTGTATGAAAATATTGTTTTTTTGTGTGTGAGAAAAATACCAAAAAAAAACATTATTAAACTTACCCTAGTTTGCCAAATCTGGTGAGTCTGCAAGCAGTTGATTTGCAGAGTTAACATCACTGCATATCCCTGCTAAAATTAGCATAAAATCCATAGTTCTTTTTGGCCAACCACAGGCAGGTAATACATTGTTTCAATCTGTGATGACAGTTTGTGCAGCAAGGCATCATGGAAGTCCCCTGCACAAGGAAGCAAGGAGGGGTCCAGACATTTCTGTGTGAATCTCTGCATTGTGCTGCTGTTGGCTTGAAGGTTAGCATAGGGTTAAAAACCATGCCTGGATGCAGTGGTTTTATTGGTAGGTACACTGTGCCTATGTAAGCAGCTCTGGGGGTGTCGTTTTTTTTTTATATTTTTAAATAGAATACATCTGCATGTGTATAGAATGACTCCATGTAATGTGTGTGTCTGATATAAGCAGCATGTGTTAGATTAGGGAAAGGTAAGAGCAGGGAAACTTCAATATACCTTTAAGGTTATACAACATGTTATGTGCTAGTTTTTTTGACCAGCACACTGTATGGTTTATATTTATGTATGGTGTATTAGCAGGCTCTACAACATAGTAGAACACTTTGTATACATTGTATTCATTTCACTATTTTAAATATTGTTGCTTCTTATGTCTTATTATTTTAATTTTTACAAATATTTAGCGTATTTTAAATGGGAATCTGTTTCTTTACTATATACTTAGTGAAAGTGGTGGTGTTAATAATATAGTGACTTTCACGACCTGGACATAGTATTTTTCTTCTGTTTATCATAATACAATAACACAGGTTGAAAACATAATTTTGTCCTTATGACAATTGTTCTTGCTTCATACCTGATCACTTACGTTGCACTCTTTAAGCATCCGACCATTTCGCTGATGATGAATAAGGACACGAAGGAGATGACTGAGCGGATTTTGAGTCATACCCTGGAGATCATCTACCTGTTGACGGGAGAGGTGAGAGCTGATGGAGAATGTTATGGTGATGCCCTTATGTCCTTCATTCTAGTGTATCTGAGTGATAATTAAACAGAGATGTGTAGATAAATACAGATAAATAAAGAGTGATTGAGTAGAGGGCAATTCCAAAGTTATTCTCAGGTACACACACTGTGTAATGGACTTATTCTGCATTATATCTGTTGGTTATGGCATTACTTTGTTTTACTCAAATGCTCAGTATAAGGGCAACTGTATAAGATTCTTCTCTTTTTGTTAAATTCAGTGTTTGTTATTTTTGTACTTCTGAGACCCCTGATAAGTTGCAATTCTACTATTTTATTTCACATTGCCCTTACTACTATAGTTATCCAACATTGCCATGTATGCCTTTTTATTCAAAAATATATCCAACCCCTGTTGTATCTGCTGTCACAACCTCCTTTGGTAACAAGTTACACAATCTGCCCTCACTGTGTTTGGAACATGAGATGAAATCTTTTTTTTTTTTCTTCTTACCTTAAGAGATGACTTTCTATCAATAAGAAACCTCTTGGCAAAATAATTTCACCTGCCAAAGCCTTATATTGATCCAGGATATCATTATTTTTAGGTTCCTTTTTCTAGGAATGACATCTGGGTTTATTTACAATTTGGCCAACAAGTTTATTGAATAGTATTCTTTAATGATAACAACGAAGAGATTAAAAAATAGGGATTAAAAACAACTAAAATCATTGAAAAGAAAATTCTCCCCTGAGGAATGTGATATAGTTCACTTGTAAGTAATCTGTAGAGATATAGACTTTCTCTTTAATAATAGAAGAGGATTGTAGTATTCCACTAAGGTAACTCAGTTCCAGAGTCTCACAAGGTCTGTTAAACAAGTATTCTTTCTCCTTTCAAATCAGGATATTGTACAGACTTTATTTTAAGTGAGTAATTGGAAATAGAGCCTTCCTTCACCTACCATACTATCTTGGATGTAGATAAAAGACCAAACAATTTATTTCTCTATATAAGAGCTTGCTGTAGGAGACCTAATCTTTGGAATATCTCCTATCTATAATCTGCGTAATACTTAATTTCTTAGGACTTCTTAAACCCACAATGTGATCTCTGTCCTATATCTTTAATAACAAAAATTCCTTGCTTTATGGAATACTCCCTATTCTGGGGAGATAAGTCCTTATTTGTTCCCTTTATAAGGTAAAAGTATTCAACAGATTAAACTTTGTATGTATAATAACTTGTACTCGCTTATTTCTGCATCTAGTGGCCTCTATAGTATTCCTTGGTTATTCTGAGGGAACCATACTAAACTATAATAGAGTTACCTAACTAGTGCCATGCTTCTTATTCGGAACGCTAATACTGCATGGTTTCACTTCCTAGTACAACGTGGATGGCGTCATGCGTGATGACGCACGTATGCGTGTGAACGCCTCTGCCTGGCGCGTTTCAACGTGCTATGACGCCTTTCTCAAAGGGGGAGGCAGTAGAGACCGTCGCTGGTCTTATATAGTGACTTGGTTGCCATGAAAACCAGTACTGGAGTCATGATTAGATAGCAGCCATGGTTAATGAAGGCCCAAGCCTCCTGTAAATTTGTATATACTGTAAACCGAATATTATAAACGGCTCACTTTGAAATGACAATTGGGGAGCACAAAGATATAAGGCAAATATGACCTATTAGTTGTACATGTTATACATGTTATACATATTGGGACAATAAAGCCATCACTGTATATAAAACCAAACTGAATTCAGCATATATTAGGTGGGGATACCTATTGATTCATTAATCTAAATAATATAAAATGAAATAAATCTCCTCGTTTGTGTCTATATATGGTCCAATATACTTATCCATATCAGTATGGACTGAGATGTAAGTGCCATGGATAACACAATGAAGCTCAAATATATAGATTAGAAGTGTAGACTTGTGTAACCCTATATATATATATATATATATATATATATATATATATATATATATATATATATATATATAGATTGGAAATATAGACTTGTTGTGACTCTATCTCATGGGAAACTGCAACAATAGGGATCTTATATGGAGAGTGTAAATTTACACACTAAATCTGTATCTGATCTAATGAATACATCCATATTAATGGCATATATGCTATGGTATTCATGCCATTGGTTCCAAAGGAGCTAACATATATTGATTGAAAGTGTAGTGGCTAGTAAAAACCTATCTCATAGGAAATTGACCAAATATAGTCTTATGTAAAAGTGCAAGCTGCTATTGTGCCTGGAATGTGGGAAATAAAATTTCTATTAGTAAAATAATAGAGAAATATGACTACAGAAATGAGAAGGTGAAAAACTTGTACAATAAGTGAGAGAACTATTATAAAACAAAGTGACTAAAATATATAGTGAATAAATGATTGTGTAAGTGTTCAGTGTCAAGGTTTAATATACACCTATAAATATAATTGGACTAGAACCATGTAAATACAAGTAATATATGTCCAATAGGGCCGTATGCCACTATGAGTGTGAAACATCCTAATAAATAAATCTATAACTCGTGTTTTCATATGTAAAGCTACCATAAGTATACAAAATGGTAGAAGAAGAGATATATAAATTGAATAAGTGAACAATTAATCGAAAGACTAGTCAGAAATAGGATTGTTTGCCAGTCCATTGGTTCATATACTAAATTAGATTATGCAGATAGTAATAATCTTATCCCAGGTGATTTGATCCATGGAACAAGGGAAAAAAAAACTATTTTAGAATTGATAGGTATGTTAACACCACATAGGTGTACTTCCAAAACCCCCCTAGAGAGTTAGAGATACTAAAAATATTACAGGAAGCGTCCCAGTGATTACTTGATATACCTCCTGACTGACAGAATGTATGTATTGGATATTGAGAGAATATGAACTTTAGATATAAGTGATCAAGACAGGGATAAATATTCATTATTACCCTATATTTGTTCAAATAAATGGGGTGAATGAGAAACCCTCATTTAGTCCCCTGGGCACTTGGGCCTTCAGTTTATAGATCCATCTAGCCTCACATTGTAGAAGCTTCCTTTCCAGATCTCCTTTTCTAGGGCCTGTTTCCACATTATCAACCACACAGAAACGAAGAACATTACTGTTGTTATTGTGGTAGTATTTGATGTGACGTGCAATTGGTGTGTCATAGGAGTTATTGATAGCATAAATATGTTATCCTATTCTACGACGTAGCTGTCTTCGAGTTTTACCTACATAGATTTTGTTACAGAGGCATGTGGCCACATACACAACTCCTGTAGATAGACAGTTATAACATTTTTCAATCTCGAATACCTCCTTGGTGATTGGGTGCTCATATCTTTTTGTTGCAGTTGCAGTTTCCCATGAGATAGAGTCACAACAAGTCTATATTTCCAATCTATATATATATATAGGGTTACACAAGTCTACACTTCTAATCTATATATTTGAGCTTCATTGTGTTATCCATGGCACTTACATCTCAGTCCATATGTTACTAATATGGATAAGTATATTGGACCATATATAGACACAAACGAGGAGATTTATTCCATTTTATATTATTTAGATTAATGAATCAATAGGTATCCCCACCTAATATATGCTGAATTCAGTTTGGTTTTATATACAGTGATGGCTTTATTGTCCCAATATGTATAACATGTATAACATGTACAACTAATAGGTCATATTTGCCTTATATCCTTGTGCTCCCCAATTGTCATTTCAAAGTGAGCCGTTTATAATATTTGGTTTACAGTATATACAAATTTACAGGAGGCTTGGGCCTTCATTAAACATGGCTGCTATCTAATCATGACTCCAGTACTGGTTTTCATGGCAACCAAGTCACTATATAAGACCAGCGACGGTCTCTACTGCCTCCCCCTTTGAGAAAGGCGTCATAGCACGTTGAAACGCGCCAGGCAGAGGCGTTCACACGCATACGTGCGTCATCACGCATGACGCCGTCCACGTTGTACTAGGAAGTGAAACCATGCAGTATTAGCGTTACGAATAAGAAGCATGGCACTAGTTAGGTAACTCCATTATAGTTTAGTATGGTTCCCTCAGAATAACCAAGGAATACTATAGAGGCCACTAGATGCAGAAATAAGCGAGTACAAGTTATTATACATACAAAGTTTAATCTGTTGAATACTTTTACCTTATAAAGGGAACAAATAAGGACTTATCTCCCCAGAATAGGGAGTATTCCATAAAGCAAGGAATTTTTGTTATTAAAGATATAGGACAGAGATCACATTGTGGGTTTAAGAAGTCCTAAGAAATTAAGTATTACACAGATTATAGATAGGAGATATTCCAAAGATTAAGTCTCCTACAGCAAGCTCTTATATAGAGAAATAACTTGTTTGGTCTCTTATCTACATCCAAGATAGTATGGTAGGTGAAGGAAGGCACTATTTCCAATTACTCACTTAAAATAAAGTCTGTACAATATCCTGATTTGAAAGGAGAAAGAATACTTGTTTAACAGACCTTGTGAGACTCTGGAACTGAGTTACCTTAGTGGAATACTACAATCCTCTTCTATTATTAAAGAGAAAGTCTATATCTCTACAGATTACTTACAAGTGAACTATATCACATTCCTCAGAGGAGAATTTTCTTTTCAATGATTTTATTTGTTTTTAATCCCTATTTTTTAATCTCGTCGTTGTTATCATTAAAGAATACTGTTCAATAAACTTGTTGGCCAAATTGTAAATAAACCCAGATGTCATTTCTATTCAAATAAGTGGAAAACACTATAAGGGAACTAAACTCCCTAGGATTGTAAATATCCTTTTTCTAGGAAACAAAATCTTAATTTGGTTAGTCGTTTTTCACAGCTTAGTCTCTCAGTCCCATTCTCTGTAACTTTTACCACTCTAAAATGCATTTTGTTTTGAAGTTGTGCTTTAAATTGTACTCCATATTCCACATGCGGGCGTACTAGGGATTTGTATAATGGCAGAATTATATTTGCTTCTATGCTTTTCTTAATACATGCTAATATTTTCCTTTCCTTTCCGGATGCTGCTTGGCACTGAGCACTGTTACCTAGGTGGTTGTCCACAAGTACTCCCAAATCCCTTTCTATGGGCCTCATTCAAATGCGATTTGGCCAATTGAATAGGGCTCTATATAAGTACATGGCTTATTTTTTTTACAGAAGTTTTTAGTTAGTGAACTTCTATCCAAAAGCAAGATCTTCACTAACTAAAAACTTCTGTAACAAAAAAATGCTATGTGCTTATATAGAGCCCTATTCAATTGGCCAAATCCCAATTGCATGAGGCCCTATATCTGATACTCCTAGATTTGCTCCATTTATATTATAAACTAGAAAATTGCTCGTAATAAATGATGGTATGGTTAAATTTCACATGTAATGTAGATACAATACTTAATTTATTAATTGAAAAAGAGAAATGTGAGAGTCTCCTAGTGAGTGTGAGAGACTTCCTGTGTGTATGTTTGTTAGAGTGTGACTTGCCTGTGTGTGTGAGTGAGGCTCCGGGCAAGTGCGAGAAACTTCCTGTGTATGTGACTGCCTGTGATAAACTGTATGTTATTTTTCCTTCCTAAATGCATAACTTTACATTTACAGTGCCTAGCAAAAGTATTCACCCCCCTTGGCATTTTTTGTGTTTTGTTGCCTCACAACCTGGAATTAGCATGGATTGTTTGAGGATTTGTATCATTTAATTTACAGAACATGCCACAACTTTGAAGATGTTGTTTTTTTTATTGTGAAGCACACAACAAATAGGACAAAATAACAGAAAAAGTCAATGTGCATAACTATTCACCCCCCTACAGTCAATACTTTGTAGAGCCACCTTTTGCTGCAATCACAGCTCCAAGTCGCTTTGAATAAGTCTCTATGAGCTTGCCACATCTTACCACTGGGATTTTTGCCCATTCCTCCTTGCAAAACTGCTCCAGTTCCTTCAAGTTGGATGGTTTGCGCTTGTGAACATGAATCTTTAAGTCTGACCACAGATTTTCTATTGGATTGAGGTCTGGGCTTAGACTAGGCCATTCCAACACATTTACATGTTTCCCCTTAAACCACTCAAGTGTTGCTTTAGCAGTGTGTTTGGGGTCATTGTCCTGCTGGAAGGTGAACCTCCGTCCTGACTTCAAATCACGCACAGAGTGGTACAGGTTTTGCTCAAGAAAATCCCTGTATTTAGCACCATCCATCTTTCCCTCAACTCTGACCAGTTTCCCAGTCCCAGCTGCTGAAAAACATCCCCACAGCATGATGCTACCACCACCATGGTTCACTGTGGGGATGGTGTTCTTTGGTTGATGTGATGTGTTGGGTTTGCACCAGACATAGCATTTTCTTTGTTGGCTGAAAAAAATAAATTTTAGTCTCAACAGATCAGAGCACCTTCCTCCATACATTTTGGGAGTCTCCCACATGCCTTTTTGCAAACTCAAAACGTGCCATTTTGTTTTTTGCTGAAAGTAATGGCCACTCTGCCATAAAGCCCAACTCTATGGAGTGTACAGCTTATTGTCGTCCTATGTACAGATACTCCAGTCTCTGCTGTGGTACTCTGCAGCTCCTCCAGGGTTACCTTAGGTCTCTGTGCTGCCTCTCTGATTAATGCCCTCCTTGCCCGGTCTGTGAGTTTTGGTGGGTGGCCATCTCTTGGCAGGTTTGCTGTTGTGCCATGTTCTTTTCATTTGGTTATGATAGATTTGATGGTGCTCCTGGGGATCATCAAAGATTTTTATATTTTTTTTTTTATAACCTAACCCTGACTTGTACTTCTCATTGTCCCTTACTTGTTTGGAGAGTTCCTTGGTCTTCATGGCAGTGTTTGGTTAGTGGTGCCTCTTGCTTAGGAGTTGCAGCCTCTGGGGCCTTTAAAAAAAGGCATGTATATGTAATGACAGATCATGTGACACTTAGATTGCACACAAGTGGACATCATTTCACTAATTATGTGACTTCTGAAGGTAATTGGTTGCACCAGAGCTTTTTATGGGCTTCATAACAAAGGGGGTGAATACATACGCACATGACAATTTTCTGTTTTCAATTTCTAAATATATAGTTTTATGTATATATTTTTCTCATTTCACTTCACCAACTTAGACTATTGTGTTCTGATCCATCACATAAAATGCAGATTAACAAAACATTGAACCTACGGCTGTAATGTAACAAAATAGGTAAAAAGTCAAGGGGGTGAATACTTTTGCAAGGCACTGTATTTGTGTCAAATCTCATCGCCATTTAGCTACCCATCATCTACGTTATGCAGACCCCTTTTTTGCAGTGAAATTTTTCTGACTTATTACCTTGTACAATTTTGCCTCATCGGTCATTAGAAATTGGACTCAAGTCATTACTTTTCATTCATAAATATATTAAAAAGAAGAGGACCTGGTACTGAGGAACCATACTTACTACATTAGTCTAATCTGAGTATATTTTATTTGCAGCAACCCATTGTTTCTTGTCTTTTTCCATGGATTTTCTTGGCTGCTTGTTTTCTATGTATTTGCTTTAGTGCTGTAAGTATAACTATGTATTGTGTGTCAGTGCTTGAAAAATACCAGGAGCCAGGGAGCCATGGTTCCTAAAAATGTATTGTTTGCTCCTAACTTTTTAGTTATCATACATTTATTTCAAAATATAATCCATAACCTGGCTGCTAGAAAAGATTGCCTGGCTTCTAACTAACTTTACTGGCTCCTAAGTTTCAGAAACATTTATCAGCCCATGTTGTTCGTAGCACCCATAGAAGGACTTTAAGATTTTAATCCTTCAAATTAAAGTAAAGAAAATGGTTTTGCAATAACAATGCTAGTCTCTAACTAGATCAGGCTTGTATATTTCATATTAAAAAAAAAAGCATGAAAGGAAGCTTTTCAGTGCTCTCCCCAATGAGTCATATTGAATATTATAGTATTTTATATACATTTGATGAAGGCCAATCAATGTTAGGGGCTGATACGTGCTTTTCCCTGAGTCAGTAATACTTCCTGGTCTGACTCTCCCTGACCTCATGGACCACAACACATCATGCTAATCCACTTGGTATTCATGCCAGTTCCTTCTCCAGTGGGCCACCGCATACAGCTCCTGTTATTACTATCTGGTCTCCCATCCACATACTGACCAGGCCCAACCCTGCATGGCTTCAGGGTGGTGTGACCTCTTGGTTCCCTGACTAATCAAACCCAGGTTGCAGCGTTAAGAATCACTGGACCACCAGGGAACACTGGACTAGTGCATAGCAACACATAATGACCATACCTAATGAAATAATCTAGTTCATGCTGTTAGAGTGGTTGTTTAATACATTTTATATTAAATTATTAAAAAATGCAATCTTTCATATAAAACTTACTATTCTGTTGTTGCTGGATTTTTCCTGCTATAAGGTAAATAAGGGAAATGGTTTTGTCTAGCATACAGTGCACAATTTTCAGACACAAAGTTGTATCAACAAAATGCTCTCCATTGGTGTGTAAAAATGGTTTCGCTTTCCTTTGATTTGGCCTCTTATCTGATTATTTTTGTTTTTAAAACCATTAAGACCAGTCTCTCAGACAATCCTCCGGCCTCTTGATGACTTTATCATTGTGGAGATAAATAACACTCAACTGATGGCTGATACTCTAATCTTGGAAAGTGAATTGAATAGTGAATGTTGGTTATATAAATCATTGAATATAAATTCCATTGAAGATCAATGCATAATTAGCACAACCGACTCCTGCTGCTGGGACATTACAGTGACCCTTTACATCCTGCAGAGGTTTCACATATGGTTTCATCTAACCTTCAGATTTGTTCTAAGAATTGATTTTGTTATTAGAACAATTCAACTGTAATTGCATTTAACAAATCTGAGCATGTGCAGACCCCACATATTAATTTGGAGTTATTAGCAATGGTTACACTTTAGCACAATGATAAAACAAGGGGAAGGATCCAGAATAATTGACAAGAAATATAAACTTCAATGTAAGTTTGAATGAAATCCCTTGCATATGTTTTTCTCTAAGACATTATGTTTATCATTCTTTTCATGTGTATCACAAAGTTGTTCTGCTCACAACATAACTGACTTATAGATGGTAGCTCTTCCTTCTTATCTCTTGTTTCGGTCCTATTCTTGTAGGCCGCGCTTTTACAGTATTTGACAGACTCACTGATGATGAAGGTTATGAGGAAGGATAAGAAGGTCACTGAGAAGATCTTGAATCTGTCCCTGGAGATCACCTACCTGCTGACTGGAGAGGTGGGGTAGCTATACAGTAAATTATAATAGAGATGTACCAGAAGTGACATGTCACACATTATACCCATGTTCTTGGTACATAAACAACATAGTTCTGATGTCAGATAATAATCAAAATGCATAAACTAAAATACATTTCTGTTACAAAATCCACAGAATTATGATACTTGTATTTAAGGCATGCTTGCACTGTTGTTATCACTTAGGCTGTAATGCAGATCAATTTATATACCACCCTTTCTATATAAAGTAGTTATTTCAGATATTACTTTTTCTTCTTCCCTATCACCTCAAATCATGACCTCTGCTTCCTGTATTGCTATTGTTAATTTTGCCTGAGCTTAACTTCTGTAATATCTGAAGATTTCTATCATGTCACCTGTCTTTTTCCACTCCATACACATGAAGTTCATTAATCCTTACAAGTTCTGTGTTTTAGACCATACACCTTTCTTAGTTGTTGTCCTTTGAATTGACCTCTTCCTCTGTTATTCTGTAGGAATACACTATTGTAAAGAAGAATTCCCCCCACAGCAGCATTCACCAGCGGACTGGATTGGTGAGCACTGCTAGAGAGTGGGCATTATAGCAGATTCAGGACACTATACATCTCTTTATTGACCAAGCTTTATCTGGACCTGTGTAGATTTTTATCTCTTGCGGTTTTGCCTGTTCTATATTAGACAAATCTCACATTTTCCCTCTGCTCTGTTGCGGTGTCGGAATTTTTTTTTTTAAATAGTGTTTATGTTATCTTATTTTGATTATTCTGCCCCTGTTCTAAACGTAAGTAATTTCAAATATATTATACATTTTTTCCTTAAATGTTAACGTCTGACCTCAGAATATTATTAGATCTAAATTATGTAATGATGGGAGATGTTTGTGTCTTTGAGGTAATGTGATTTTAAGTTATATTATGGTCAGCTACATATTAAAGTAGAGATGTCTGAGAAGATAGAACAGGTATAAGTTAACTTCTTTAAAGTCATGTCTTTCCATCGAAGCAGGTTAAAGATGTTCAAAGTATTAATCCTTATAGCCACCAACTACAGAATAGCAAATTGGTTGTGAGGTTTAGACAATTATATTTAAGACCATATATAATTATATATTAATTATATTTAAGACTATATATAGCTAGCGACTTGCCCGTCAAAAATGATGGAGCAATAAAATATCAAGCTTTTTGTACTCTGAGGACCATCGGCGCTCTTTGCGAGCCTCTCCTCTGGTGTACTTTTTAATCCTCTGAGCACCTATGGCGCTCATCAAAAATACAGATACATATGTCTATATTTTTTTAAAAATAATAATCAATTAATTAGCTACTTAATAGATTAATATACTTAACCTATTTTAATTAATATATCCAGCAATCAATAGCCTGACGAGCTAACAATCTCTTTTTATTTTCCTGCAGCATACAATGTACAGTTGGACTGTTGCTGCCCTGAGGAGAAAGTGTCATCAATGTCCCAAGTGTGCATTAGAAATAGGCTGCGTGCGCAAGGGCGTAATGTTGTTAGTTGCAAGTTAGTTTTGTAAAATGGCGTCGTTTGTGTATGTGTTACGTGACTCGTGAGCATATTCTGTCCTTTGTGTATTTTGTACCTCGTACGTTCCTGTGTAAGTTGTCCAAGACCCGCTTCTTGTAAAAGAAAATTCTAAGTCTCGCGTTCGTCAACTGCTTGCAGCCTAAGGCGATCTTGAGTTTCCTAAGTGCTTGAAAGGCTAAGTTCCGCGTTTTTGCTAGGCCCGCAGGAGCGCCTTTGGCGCTCCTTTCTGGCTGTCCCGTGTGTTTCAATGTCTCCACTGTTCTCCTCGCTTCACGAGGCTCGCAGACGATGAGCGTCTCACAGTTTGATAATTATAATATGTGATGTACCAAAGGGTATCTCCTCCTGTGTCTTTCAGGTTGATGTAGATGGACAGAGGGATATGATGGATAAGAATCACCATTCTCTGAGAATCCCAACACACAGGAGCTTGGGTAACATTGTGTTCTCTTAGTAGAAACCAAAGTTTTATTTCAGGACAGGACACGATCAAGAATGGAGGACAGATCTACAACTGATTCTCTGTTGTAATCAACAGGTCCCCAAGATGAGAATATAGACACTGTTAATGAGGAAGAGGATGGAATTGATGAACAGGACATTCTGCAGGTGACAATACAATCGGACGTTAGTGCAGGTGTGTGACACATATAATAATATTAATAGTAATCATTGAATTGTGGATATTAATTAGGTGAAAGTGGACAACTTAGAAAAATATGTAAAATTACTATTTTATAGAAAGGATATTAATTAAGTAGAGCAGCCTTCTGGCAGAAATTGCAGGGCTGAACGCTGTAAAATAATTCAAGCATGCAAGAGATGCTTATAAGGTCATGTTGTGACTATATTAAGAAAATATTTTTAGATTGCTTGGATGGCCAGACTGGTTCTCATGTGCGTATTTTAAATACAAATAAATAAAGTGTCTGTCTATCTATCTATCTATCTATCTATTTTTTTTATATACTGCATTAAAGTGTATTTAAGGTTGAAGCACTGGATAAGACTAATTAAGGCTGAAAAAATGTAGGAAATTGGGAAGTTAAGGTAGAAATCAACCATAACATCCCTCCGTCCTGCTGCAAACGTTTTTCTGATGAAATCATTCATGACATCATCTATTAGGTGATATCATTCTTTATATCATATGAAATGTTATGAATGATATCACATATAATATGAAAATTGACATCATCCATGATATTACTGATGATATCACACTAGACCCTTTATGATGTAACTTAATGATAACATTTTTCTTCTAAAAACTTTTTAAATTTATAATACACAAAATAATGAAAACATTGATATTTGAAACTAGTGATAATGTGCATGACTGAAATTTAAATTTTAAAAATAAAATAGTGTTTTAACTTTTTAGACAAAGTGTGGTACTTTATTAGCAATAGATCAAAATAAATACATTTGATGGAGTTGATATATATTAATGATTAACTGCTGTCTTTTGAGTAGCATTTTATTTGAAAGCCTATTAAAAAAAAAAAAACATATGATGCTCTATTCATAAGTTACTCATAACCAAGGATAAAATGTTCCAAGAAATATCAGTTGTATCTCATAACTATAGAGCAGTAATACCCAACCCTCTCGTCAAGGCACAACATGATTTAGGTGTCATGCTGTGTAAATACAAATGAGAGAATTACAGGCTGCACAACCGGTTGAATAATAATTGTCTCACTTATGGTATATTGACACTATGTCACATCTAAATATTGGCTTGTCTGGTGGTTTTGGAACCACCACTATAGAGAATACACTAAATGTAAATAATATATGAAACAATATTACATTTATATTTGACTAGCTACTTGCCCGTCAAAAACTGACGGTCAATAAAATGTAGGGCTGGCAATGCTGTTTGACACCCAATATAAGGCTTTTAGTCCTCTGAGTACCTTTGGCGCTCATTGTGAGCCTCTCCCCTCATGTACTTTTAGTTGTCTGAGCACCTTGCAAGTCCCGCTCTGAACTCCTTCAGGGCTCATTGCGAGCCTCTCCCCTTGTGTAATTTTGCTGATTGTGAGCTCCGCGCTGAGCGGCTTTGACATTTTTTTTTATTTTTTTTTTTAGGATTAATTAATTAAATAATATATTATACTTTACCTATTTCTAATGAATATATCCAGGAATGAATATGCTGAACAGCTAAAAATCGCTGTTGTTTTTCCTTCAGCATACAATGTACATTTGGACTGTTGGTGATGTGAGGAGAAAGTGTCAGCAATGTGGCAGTGTAAATAGGCTGCGTGCGCGAGGCTAAACCGTTTGTTTAGTTGTGTAAAGTGGCATTTTAGAATGTTAATGTTATTAGTTGTAAGGTGGATGTGTTAGGCGGCTCTCGAGCATTTTCTGTCCTTCCTAATAATGTATTTTGTACCTGGTACGTTCCTGGCTAAAAGTCGTATGTGCCTGGCGGTGTTTTGCGTGTTTAGGATTGTTGTAGCTTCATTTTTTTTTTTCAGCGGCCATTTTTTCACTAGCTTAGGCAATTTTTTTCGAGTGGCGAGACTCTGCAAATTTGACTTAAATTCATGTGCAACTACACTCCCAGACGTCCTGGCTGTCCCCCTGTGCTGTGTGTGATGTTTTTGGTAAAAAAAATGTTTTATAATTTTATCAGTGTTTTTTGATGTGCCCGGAGTGGCGTTTTCATTTTCCAAGTGTTACGGGCCGTAATTTTTCACGCAATTTTTTTTTCTAAGTGCTACGGGTCTCACACTGTGAATTGTGTATTTGAGTTTTCTGTTGTTCTGTTGTCCCGCGGGTCGTAGTTATGGTGCGTAATGCATGCGGGGTCGTAGGGATGAGTGCCTACAGCGCTCATCTCCACCAGAGCAGTGAGCGCCTTCGGCGCTCCCTGCCTAAGTCGTACGGGGTCGTAGGGATGAGCACCTGCGGCCTTTGGCGCTCCATTTTATATGAAAATATATAGCACCTTCTAAAATGGTGCACACTACATATCCCAGGCTGCTTTACAAATTTATCATCTACCCAAGCCTTTTCCTGATTGGCCAAAACAAATATTAGCCTTAGTTTTGAAGGTGGTGTTAACTCTAGTTTTCAACTGTCAGAAATTGCAAGACATTTTGCTAACTTCAAGGTAAGTGTTTAAATGTTTATTCTGGTATTTTTTCATGCAAATATATATTTTTTCCACACACTAGTGATTTTCCTCTATTAGATGCACTCATAATCCAGGAAACTTAAATATGCCTTTAATTGTCTTTGCAGGTCTTAGCAAGGCTTTCAAAAGCATTTGTGTCAGTTCTTCAGTGCACGTAATTTTTCCCCCCGAAAAATACGTTGTATTACGAGTTGAAAAAGCAATTTGTAATATTATGGATATGTTAAAATCAATGGAAAAGCATCTTGTAATATTGCAAGTATGGGTTGAAAGGTTCAGTTACTGACCAGTTTTCAATGATATAGGAAATGGAAAAGGGCTGTATGTTTCTTTAAAGACCTTATAGAACCTTAATAGACATTGGCCTATATGTGTAAGCATGTATGTTGATGTGTCAGTTGTTTAGGAAAGGTAAGAGTTGTTTTAGTTTAGACTTCAAATAATAAAATAAAACATTAAAAGCTTGTTGTGTCCTTTTTTTATGTTACAAATTAAGGGCCTCATTCTATTAGCGGCCGTAGGCGCTGTGGGGCCGCTGTGGGGCCGCAAGCTATTCTGCTATTCTATTCCCCTCTGGCCGGGGATTCCGGCAGGCTTGCGGCCGTCGCCTTGCTATCTCTTGCGGCCGCACGCGCCGGAGGAAAGCCTTTGATCTAAAACGGCCGCAAGAGTTTCGGCCGCAAGAAAAGCCCGGTTGCTATTCTATTGCTCCGGGAACCCTCTCTGCAAGGCTAAAAGCGAGCCGCAGCTTACTTGCAGCAAAAAGGTCCCGCTAGCACCAATTAAGCACATAATATAGCCCAAATAAAGCCATCCTGCACTTTGAGGAGACTATAAAGTGATTGTAGGTGTTAGCAAAAATAGCACAACATTCCCCTATACTCAAATCCGTAAAAAAAATGTTTTATTATATATGTCAAATATGCATGTAAAAAGTCCAGAGTGCTTGGAGCACCTCAGACCTGGCCACGCAGCGGGCGGAAAATAAACAGTTAATGTAAACTCGGATTTGGGCTGATGTGCAAGCTTGAGAGGAGGTTACTATTAATCCTCATGTCCCCCAATATGATCCCTAGCATTTACAGAGCTGTACAGTGCAGGCTTGAAATTATTTTTTACTTTAAAAATTTTGGAGCTTACGGCCGGTTCCAAGATATGCGGCCGGCCGTAAGGGGCCTTACGGCCGATAATAGAATGAGGCCCTAAGAGAATAGTTATTTAACTAACATATTTTTATTATAATGGACTTGAGAAAAACCCTCTCTGGCAAAAAGAAAGCATTAAAGTATAGTTAAGGTTACAGCGTAGGATAGGCAGCTTATTACCATTTCAAGCCTTTTGGGGTAAATGTACTCTACATATATGCAGTTTTAGTAATATTTTTTAAGGTTATGAATCATTTTCTGCAGTGAAATAACATTCCTTTCAGTCTATAGAAGAACCAAATCAGTTACAATGAAACACAGGGAACACTATGTCCTTCTTTTAAGAAATGTAAAGCCACTGGTTTATCGTTTTATATTTTGTTATTCGGTAACACTTAATTTGAGATGAGGTTCTTCAATTGTATGAACATGCACACAAATAGTTGTAGCAGTCTTTCTTCTTATATCACTAACCAAGATTACTGTCCATGATGCATGTTGAAAAATGTAGCCAATTAAATATCTGTAATTTTTACTGGCTCCATTACAGTCTCCAGTCATTGCGATTTGGACAATTAAATAGGGGCCTTTGTATTCATAAAGAGTAATAGAAATATATGCGTACATATGTGAGTATATATTTAGTGCCGTGAGTATTCAACAATATATACAGTACATTTGTAAGCCCATTTGAAAAAATAAGTTAAACATATTTCTTGCTCCAGGCTTCTCAGAAATAGTAATTGTACTGCACTCTGGGAGACTGGGCGGGAAAATGCAAATGAGGATACACTGTATCTTACTCTTAAATCCAAAAAACACCATTTTATACAATGCTCCTTTTAAGCATATTCTTGCTGTATTACATAGTTTTAAGCAAAGCACAGCATTGGATTATGCACAAGCCATGAACCCACCTACAAACTGTCACTGTTTTGAGGTTAATGCCTCTTATTACTGTGGTGTTGGTCATGATTTGTGCTGTAGATTTTGTGGGGATGAAGTTTACCACAGTAATTAATTTGTTTTGTGACTGTCTGTGGGTGGGCTCTTCCCCTATGCATAATCCAGACCTGTGCTTTGCTTAAAAGCGGTGTAATACAGCAAGCATTGTTTTGGATTTTAAAGTAAGATACATTGTATCCTCATGTGCGTGTCTCCACCCAGTCTCCCAGAGTGCAGTACAATGACTGTATTTCTGTGAATCCTGGGAGATAAATAAAAAAAATGTTAACTTATTTTTAGACTTTAAAATGGATTTGCAAATGTATGATTTTTTATATATATAGATGAATAATCAGAGTATTGCAGTATATAGTGATACCTTTTTTATTGGACAAACATATTCATAGGTTTCATGACGAGCTGTTGAGAGCGTTCCTCTCTTTGTCGAGTCAGAGTCAATACTGATTATAGATTCACAAATACAGCAAAAAATTCCAGGATTAACAAATAATGTTCTGTTCAGCCAGTCGTACAAGTGTGTGGGGGCGCAGACCCGAGTAAGTAAATTGGGGTCGTAAAGAGTTTTACATCTAAGGAACTGTAACCAAACTCAGGAGGAAGGCAGAGAACAAAAAAAAAAAAAAATCAATAAACACATATATATTTACAATCATTACAAAAAATTTTGGTAATGAGATAAAAATTCAATGTCTACATTAAGGCCTGAGTTATTACTGTTAAAGAGCATAATCATTTTAATTTCAAATGTCTTTCTTTCCTTAGTGTTTTAAAAAAAAAAACTCTAAGTATTTTGATTTTTAGATTTTTGATTTTTAGTTTTTTCTCCATTTAATTGTGATGCAGAATATAATTGTGTACACCCTATAATCTGTTGTCTCATCTATTTGCTGTACTTGTTATACTTATCTTTACCCTTGTATACCATGCAACAGAAAATGTCCTTTAGAATAATATATGTGTATATCTTCCTGCATGTGTATTTTGTATGTGAGAGCTCAACATTTTATATTTCTACAGGTCTTTCCAGTGTGAAGCCTTTATTTTTAACAACATTTAAACAAGAAGAACTAAATGTGAGGGGTCACCAACAAATCAAAGAGGAGAAAATTCCTAAAAATATCTGTGAAATAAGTAACAGGGATTTTGGTAAGTAATGAAGGGCCAACATTTTTTTCATTTTGTGCAGCTCTGTGAGGCAAATTAATGCAAATTATTTTTACAAAAATTATATTTCTTAGACAATCCTGTGTAGGGTGTAGTATAGAAATACAGGATGTCACATGTGTTCCTAAAAATAATGTTTCAGTTGTTATAGGGCAAGCTGATTTTGAGTGTTGGTGCAAAGCAGCAAAGAGGTTACCTTGTATCTGTGTTATCATGTTGTATATGACAAAACACAGAGAGAAAGAGAGAGACAGTATCCCAAGTCATTTAAGGTTCAACAACAGTATTGCTCTCTGTCCGCTTGCAAACAGATAGTTAGTTTATTCTTTATGACAGACAATGATCTGGTAAAATTGTGCAGAAATATGATCTTGTAATTATTAAGAACACCTAGTGAGTTAATTATGTTCTTCCCAATGGATTAGCACATGAGCGATATCACTTTTTACTTTTCAAAAATGTTATTGTCACAAGAGTTTGTTTCATTTAGATATAGCAATTTTGAAACTCAGGTGAAAGAGTAAATTTATGTATAATATATAGCAAATCTGATATGTAGGTCAAATAGTATATTTATGTATTATATACAGTATTGGTTGCTTAATTTATTGTATAATACAGACAACATCATAACTTATCCAAATCCATTTTTCTTTTTCAACAAAATCCAAATAAACATAAACAATAGTAAATACACTTTTCCTCTGAGTTATTCAATGTTTTTTACTTGTTGTTGGAATTATAGTTGAAAGGTTGGTATAAGGTTTGAGGTCTACACCGGAGCCTGAGGTATGCTAGTTTTTGGAAGATGTTTATGTGAGAGGTGAGGTATTAGTTAATTTTTAAGTTATAGAGATCACATAGGTTGAATTTATTCAGTTTCCCTAATTAACAGCCTTATTAAATTGCAATTCAGTAAATTTCAAAGGGCTCTATTTAAGCACATAGCATATTTTTTTTACAGAAGTTTTTAGTTAGTGAACTTCTATCCAAAAGCAAGGTCTTCACTAACTAAAAACTTCTGTAAATAAAATATGCTATGCGCTTAATTAGAGCCCTTTTAAATTAACCGAATCGCAATTTAATAAGGCTGCAAATCTTGTTTGATGAATTCAGATGATTTCCATTTTTTGTACAGGTGATTTTTAGCCACCAGCATTAAAAGTTGCAGCCATTTATTTTGATTTTTATTGATGTTTGGGTTAGGTATACCTAAAAAGCAAAGGTCTATCGAGGGCTTGATTGTGGTTTTTAGGGTTTCAGATAATACTTTGGTGATATTAGACCACATGTTTTGAGCTAATCGGCAGTCCCACCAAATTTGGCGGAAGGTACCCTTTTCTTTGCAGTTTCGGAAGCATTCAGCTGAGATTTGTGGGTTGAGTTTATGAATTATGTAGGCCTTTAGTCACTGTTTCTAAATAGCTAAAGTAAACTGATCCTTTAGTTAAGTTTGAACATATATTTTCCCACTTTTGGTAGTCCCATGTGACTCCTAGATCTAATTCCCATTGTCTCATAAATGTTGGGTTTTGGTTAGTCGGAAGATGATTTAGAATTGAATAAAGGATCCCCACGATTCCTTTTGCTTAATGGAGCTTTATTGCAAATATGAGAGAACTTGGCGGATTGAGGTATTCCCAAAGTGCGGATCATAGTGGTGATATGATGTCTGATTTTGTTAAAGTTGAAAAATTATTTTGAGGCAATTTTTAAATTTGGTTTTAAATTGGTCTATTGAGAGTAGTTGTTCATCTTGGAGCCAAGCTTCCAGTCTATCTAGTTTATTAACCATGCTTTGGATTCTTCTCCTATATATTTAAGTATTTGTGGTGAAGTGAGATTGGGGGTTAGAGGTAACATTTTGTGTTTTAGTCGAGTTCTCGAGTTGGCCCAAGCCCAGTTTTTTAAGGATAACTTAATCATGGGGTTAGTAAGTCTAGAGCATATGGTAGGGATTGTGGGGGTCCATATTAATGAATCCCAATTAAATGGTGTGATTTGGAGATTTTCAATAAAGAGCCGTAATGGCTGATGTTCTTTTGAATGTGCCTGAGTGGTTAAGGAAATTTGTGCGGCTCTAAAATATAAGTTACAGTTGGACAGGATAACCCTCCACATTTTGTATGTCTATACATAAGAGCTTTGTTTATCTTTGGACGGTTATTTTGCCAGATGAATCTAAAAGCTTGTTTTTGAAGTTTCTCTCTATCTGTTATATTAATTGGAATGGGTAATGATCTGAAATAATATAAGATCCTAGGTAAAATGGTCATTTTAATGGCGTTTATTCTTCCTGTCCAAGAGATCTGAAATGTATTCCATTTAGAGAGTTTTGCAGACCAATTCTTTCAAGAGGGGTATGTAGTTGGCTTTATATAGATCGGACAATTCTGGGGTTATATTTAGGCCAAGGTATTTTAAGGTGGGAATTCGGCCATGAGAATGTATATTTTTCCTTAATTTGGTCTATTATATGGTTTGGGATTTGAGCTCCTATTACCTCTGTTTTTTCAAGGTTTACCTTAAGGCCAGAAATCTGACCAAAGGTTTCAAGGGTATCATTAAGTCTGGACTGGAGTTTACAGGGTCTGTAAGTGTACACAATATGTAGTCGGCGAACAGACAACATTTGAATTGATATAGGCCTGTTGTAAAACCTTGTATTTTAGATTCGGTCCGGATAGCTTGGGCTAAGGGTTTTTATAGCTAAGGCGAATAATAAAGGAGATAGTGGGCATCCCTGTCTAGTCCCTCTTAGAATTGGAATGTGATCAGTAGATTTGCCTGGTAATTTGAAGTATGTTATTGGATCCTGATAATATGGCATAATAAGATAATAATTTGTTAATACCGCATGGGTATTAGTATATTTAGCTAGATGGAATATATTAAAAATTCTCCAGATATTGTCTTCCGCTTGTCTAAATGGTATAAAGCTGACATGATCCTTATGGATCAGTCTAGGGAAAAATATGGCCAGCCTTATTGACATTATTTTCGATAGTATTTTTATATCTCCATTTAATTGAGTGAAAAATGTTAACGTTTAGTGGATTTTGTCCTGTTTTAGGAAATATATTAAATTGGCTTGATTTAGTTCTGGAGGCATTATTTTGCCTTGCAGTATAGCGTTAAATAGTCTAGTCAAGTATGGAATAAGGATGTTGGAAAAAGTTTTAGAACGCGAGGAGTAAATATCTTGAAAAGCGATATCACTTTTAAGCACACTGATCATTGTCTTTACAACAGGTGGACACAAAAATAAGGATATTAGAAAAGGACTCCGTACAGCAGCCTATACATCACTGGGGCAAGTGGAGAGTGATACCCATCTATGGAGGAATGTTCACATTTCACCTGAACAAACAATGTATCAAGAAGGAAACCTCAATGTGACTGCAATGTCCTATCAATGCGACCAAAAACCATGCACTGTTAATAGGCTGATTATTGCTGAAGTTAATGACGAAAACTGCAAAAGTGTGAAAAAGAAAAAGGACATACAGGTGAGCAAAATAGCTGCTTTTCCAAATGAAGCTGCACTTATTATAGGAGAAAAGTTTGATGTGAAGAGGAAACAAATTACATTCAAATCTAAACTCCTTATTGTTCAGCAACAATCTCAAAAAGAAGAGGAACTGTCTGGTTATGAAAATGTTTTTACAACAGAGTCAAGTCTTGTTAGACAGCTGCACACTGACGATATCACATCTGCTTCCCAAGAATGTGCAATTGGCATTTCTGAAAGGGCACATGTGAATTCAAGATATAGAATGAATACAAGAGCGAAAGCCTATGTGTGCCCTGAGTGTGGGAAACATTTCAGTCAGAAGGTAAGTCTGAATGCTCATCATCGGACTCACACAGGGGAGAAACCATTTGTCTGCCCTGATTGTGGAAAAGCTTTTTCTCAGAGGGCCAGTCTGAACGCTCATCATATCATCCATACACGAGAGGAGAGTTATGTGTGTCCTGTGTGTGGAAAAGGGTTCTCTAACACATCAAGTCTCAGTGCTCATCATCTGACCCATACAAAAGAAAGGACTTTTGTCTGCTCTGATTGTGGAAAGGGCTTTACACAAAGGGGTAATTTGGACGCACATCGTAGGACTCATACAGGTGAGAAGCCGTATGTTTGCCCACAATGTGGGAAAGGCTTCTCACAAAGTACAAGTCTGAACACACATTACAGAACTCATACAGGAGAAAAGCCGTTTATGTGTCCTGTGTGCAAGAAAGGATTCTCACAACGGGCGAGTTTGAACGCTCATCATATAACTCATAGTAGATAAATCCAGATTGTGGGAATGACTGCTCAGATAATATCAAACCTATTTTTTTAAACTGTAATTGAACACTTTACTCAAAAACACGTTGCACAAGATGACAGCTAAGATATCATATGATTGCTCGGCATGGGGAGGGACTTCACTGCCAATTTAGAAACTGCATACTATCAATCCTACTCTGCAGCTAACTTCATATACAATTGTATTAAATCTGAATATTCTAGTTTTCCTTCCTCCCCAAATGTTATCTTATTGAGGAAGTGATTGAGCTAGATGCAGCGTGAGAGTACAGCAATTAAGAGAAGCTGAAAGAGAAAATTCCGTAGGGAGAAAAGGAAGCCCTTCCAGACCTGCACACAATTATAGCATCATGTGTTTTGCCCAATACAGGTTTTAAGTTCTGCTGTGTCTACAAAGCATGAGTAGGAAATTGATATGGGACTGGTAAATCCGAGCTCTGGAGGACTTGGTTCTTGTTACTATGGCGTGTTTTAGTTGAGGTCACTTATATCCCCAGTTTTGACAAGGATAGAACAGGGAGTGTCTATAAATAGCAATAACAAAGAGGACAAATGTGCACTTTAATATCTCCATGCAGATCCTTCTGTAGTTTACGCATATACTGTAGTAGTTCACTGTAATGATTTGCAGATACCTAGTTTGCCTGTTCACTCTATCTCTACAAAGCTCAGGCTACAATAGATTGTAATATTGTCTTAATATTATCCTTTGTTTGTAATGTGCCAACATATTCTATAGCGCTGTACAGGAGTTATGTAGAGTTCCAAAGAATAGATAGCCCTGTTATTGAGCTTAAAATCAAACATACATAGTGCTTTCCTTAAAGCACCAAAAAAAGACTGAAAACTTGCAAACTATTAGTTGGATACAGGTGAGTTAAAGCGGTAATAGATGCATTGTGCATATTAGGACTGGAGGTAATAAGTGTTGTGCATATTAAGGCTGGAGGTAATAAGCTTCTTTAAATAGATGAAGTTTTTAGTGAGCTTTTGTTGGTTTAGAGGCAGGAGGATAGTTTAGTGGAGCTAGGCAAAGAATAGGGCAACATGAGAAAAGTCCTGAGGCAGGAGTGAGAGGAGATGATAAGAGGGGAGGACGGAAGAAGGTTTTAGCAGAGTGAAGAGGGTGGTTGCGAGAGTATGTTGGTTATTGAGAGCTTTATACATTATGGTCATGATTAGAAATGTTATTATGAAGGCTATGGGATGCCAGTGGAGAGACTGACAGAGAGGTGCTGCAGAATCTCAGTGTGGAAGATGAGTCTAGAGGATGCATTCAATATGGATTGGAGTGGGGACAGACAAGTGATGGGGAGACCAGCAAGGAGTGAGTTGCAGTAGTCAAGGCGAGATATGATGAGAGAGAGATGTTTTTTAGGAGAACCCCAAGACAACGGGCCTGTGAGGTAGGAGTGATGACGGCATTGTCAACACTGAGTGAGGAGTAGAGGCTGAGGAAGAGGATGGGAAGATTAGGAGCTCAGTCTTTGATATGTTGAGTTTGAGTTGACAGGAGGATATGCTAGAGAGGCAGATGGCTACTTGAGATAGAAGAGAGGGTAGATTTGAGTGTCCTCTGCATATAGATCATACTTAAATCCAAAATACTTTATTATTCTACCAATGGAGGATGTATAGATCCATAAATGGAGAAAGCCTAGCACCATTGACCAGAGTGTGAGGCGAAGAAGAGGTGCCAGAGAAGGATACACTAAACGATTTTCTAGATAAGATGTGAACAATGAGAGAGCAGTGTCACGGATGCCAAGAGAGTGTAGAATTTGAATGAGAAGAGAGTGGTCAACTGTGTTAAAGGTAGCAGAGAGATCCAGTTGAATTAGAAAGGTGAAATTACCCTTTGACTTAGTAAGTTAGTAAGTCATTAGTGACTTTTGTGAAAGCTGTCTCTGTGGAGTGTTTGGGCCTAAAGCCAGATTGGAAGGGGTCAAGGGGAATTGGATGAAATAAATTGGGTAAAGCGATTATAAACTACTTGCTCCAAGCAGTTTAGAATGCAGGGGAAGTAGAGAAAAAGTGGAATAGTTGGAAAAGCTGGATCAGAAGTGAGATTCTTAAGTATGTGAGTAATTATGGCGTGTTTTAAGGGTGATGGAAAAGGTTTAAAATGTTTATGTGTGATAAGTGTGATAGAGAGGGGAAGGATAGAGAGGGGAAGGATCAGCTGTGATGGAATAGGATCATGTGGACATGTTGTAAGACGAGAGGTTGATCGAAGACTATGAGTTACAGGGTCAAATGAGTTCATAATGGATAGGGGAAGGGTGAAGACAGGGTGCTATCGGTTAGTTTAGGTAATGTTGAGGTAGGACCACGTTGAGTGGCAAGTTAGTTACGGATAGTTTCAATTTTGTTTTTAAAATGACTAGCAAAGTCTTCCGCAGGAAGGGACGGTGGGAAGAGGAGGAGTGTGTTGAATGTGGTGAACAAAGGTTTGGGGTTGGAGGACAATTTGGATATTACCAGAAGTAATATAATTGTTCTATGACGTTTACATGTATTATATAAATCAGTGATGTCTTTTGTTCAATAAATTGTATCTAAATATATTTATTTAGATTTGATGTCATTTTTGATAATATAAAAAATTCCTGAAACTCACAAATGTGTGTAATATTTTGATGTCAAGGCTGAATTTATAAAGGCTGTATAAGACTGTCATGGCTCTTATATGTTTGCATTTCATGTTTTTCTCTAATATTATTTTGTTCATGAAACCTCCAAGCCTATCCATATGTGCTACCAAAACATATGGTGATAGCTAACATATTATGGTTGGGTACTTCTGGTAATGCAAAATATGGTAGCCTCCTTTTTGAAACTGACTTGTTCCCTCCCAATCTAGTGACCATGGGGTACTGCAGTGTGAGAATTCAATGCTCCCCAGACCAAACAATAAAAATCTTACAGGTACAGGTGGATATAAAAAGTCTACACACCCCTGTTAAAGTGTCAGGTTTCTGTGCTGTAAAAAAATGAGACAAAGATAAATAATTTCAGAACTTTTTCTACCTTTAATGTGACCTATAAACTGTACAACTCAATTGAAAAACAAACTGAAATCTTTTAGGTGGAGGTAAGAAAAAAAGAAAGAAAAATAATGTGGTTGCAGAAGTCTGCACACCCTCTAATTCTGAACACAGCTACATCCCCAGTTATAAGATGGTGTGCAGACAATCACATTCCAAATCGTGTTAAATAGGAGTCAGCATACACCTGCCATCATTTAAAGTGCCTCTGATTAACCCCAAATAAAGTTCAGCTGCTCTAGTTGGTCTTTCCTGAATTTTCTTAGTCTCATCCCACAGCAAAAGCCACGGTCCACAGAGAGCTTCCAAAGCATCAGAGGGATCTCATTGTTAAAAGGTATTAGTCAGGAGAAGGGTACAAAAGAATTTCCAAGGCATTAGATATACCATGGAACACAGTGAAGACAGTCATCATCAAGTGGAGAAAATATGGCACAACAGTGACATTACCAAGAACTGGAGCTCCCTCCAAAATTGATGAAAAGACGAGAAGAAAACTGGTCTGGGAGGCTACCAAGAGGCCTACAGCAACATTAAAGGAGCTGCAGGAATATCTGGTAAGTACTGGCTGTGTGGTACATGTGACAACAATCTCTCGTATTCTTCATATGTCTGGGCTATGGGGTAGATTGGCAAGACGAAAGCCTTTTCTGACGAAGAAAAACATCCAAGCCAGGCAACATTTTGCAAAAACACATCGGAAGTCTCCCAAAAATATGTGGGGAAAGGTGTTATGGTCTGATGAAACCAAGGTTGAACTTTTTGGCCATAATTCCCCAAAATATATTTCGCTCAAAAACAACACTGCACATCACCAAAAGAACACCATACCCACAGTGAAGCATGGTGGTGGCAGCATCATGCTTTGGGGCTGTTTTTCTTCAGCTGGAACTGGGGCCTTAGTTAAGATAGAGGGAATTATTAACATTTCCAAATACCAGTCAATATTGGCACAAAACCTTCAGGCTTCTGCTAGAAATCTGAACATGAAGAAGAACTTTATCTTTCAGCATGACAACGACCCAAAGGATACATCCAAATCAACAAAGGAATGGCTTCACCAGAAGAAGATTAAAGTTTTGGAATGGCCCAGCCAGAGCCCAGACCTGAATCCGATTGAAAATCTGTGGGGTGATCTGAAGAGGGCTGTGCACAGGAGATGCTCTCGCAATCTGACAGATTTGGAGTGTTTTTGCAAAGAAGAGTGGGCAAATCTTGCCAAGTCAAAATGTGCCATGCTGATAGACTCATACCCAAAAAGACTAAGTGCTGTAATAAAATCAAAAGGTGCTTCAACAAAGTATTAGTTTAAGGGTATGCATACTTATGCAACCATATTATTTTATTTTTATATTTTTTCTTCCCTCGACCTAAAATATTTCAGTTTGTTTGTTTTTCAATTGAGTTGTCCCGTTTATAGGTCCCATTAATAAAAAGTTCTGAAATGATTTATCTTTGTCTCATTTTTTTACAGCACAGAAACCTGACATTTTAACAGGGGTGTGTAGACTTTTTATATCCACTGTATATGTGTGTGTGTGTGTATGTGTGTGTGTATATATATATATATATATATATATATATATATATATATATATATATATTACATAGTATTGAACTTAATTTGGGAATGAATACCAGTTATTTTTATATATACACTGTTTACAACTAGGGGGTATTTTATCCATTTATGTTTCTTCCTATTTGTGATCCTGCGTTTGTAAACGCCAGTGAAAACAAAATATTAACATTTATAATACATTACATCAACATATGAAATGTCAGCATCTGCAAAATGAGGATCCATTTATAGGATAGTAGTATACAGTGCCTTCCAAATGTATTCACCCCCTTAGCATTTTTTGTGTTTTGTTGCCTCACAACCTGGAATTAACATCGATTGTTTGAGGATTTGCATCATTTAATTTACAGAACATCAGAACATGCCCACAACTTTGAAGATGTTTTTTTTTTTTTATTGTGAAGCAAACAACAAATAGGACAAAATAACAGAAAAAGTAAATGTGCATAACTATTCACCCCCCTAAAGTCAATACTTTGTAGAGCCACCTTTTGAGGCAATCGCTTTGGATAAGTCTCTATGAGCTTGCCACATCTTACCACTTCAATATTTGCCATTTCTCCTTGCAAAACTGCTACAGCTCCTTCAAGTTGGATGGTTTGCCCTTGTGAACAGCATATTTAAGTCTGACCACAGATTTTCTATTTGATTGAGGTCTGTGCTTTGACTAGGCCATTCCAACACATTTACATGTTTCCCCATAAACCATTCAAGTGTTGCTTTAGCAGTGTGTTTGGGGTCATTGTCCTGCTGGAAGGTGAACCTCCGTCCTAGCCTCAAATCACACACAGAGTGGTACAGGTTTTGCTCAAGAATATCCCTGTATTTAGTACCATCCATCTTTCTCTCAACTCTGACCAGTTTCCCAGTCCCGGCTGCTAAAAAACATCCCCACAGCATAATGCTGCCACCACCATGTTTCACTGGGAGGATGGTGTTCTTTGGGTGATGTGATGTGTTGGGCCAGACATAGTGTTTTCTTTGATGGACGAAAAGTTCAATTTTAGCCTCATCAGACCAGAGCACCTTCCTCCAAATATTTTGGGAATCTCATACATGCCTTTTTGCAAACTCAAAAGGTGCCATTTTGTTTTTTGCTGAAAGTAATGTCTTTCTTCTGGCCACTCCGCCATAAAGCCCAACTCTATGGAGCTTTCGGCTTATTGTCATCCTATGTACAGATACTCCAGTCTTCTGTTGAACTCTGCAGCTCCTCCAGGGTTACCTTAGGTCTATGTGCTGCCTCTCTGAATTGAATTGATATAGGCCTGTTGTAAAACCTTGTATTTTAGATTTGGTCCGGATAGCTTGGGCTAAGGGTTCTATAGCTAAGGCGAATATTAAAGGAGATAGGGGCCATCCCTGTCTTGTCCCTCTTAGAATTTGAATGTGATTAGTAGATTTGCCTGGTAATTTGATGTATGCTATTGGATCTCGATAATATGTCATAATAAGATAATAATTAGTTAATACAGCATGTAGATAGGGCCACTCAATAGAATCAAAGGATTTTTCCAAATCGAGGTCTAGAGTGCATAGTGGGGTATTAGTATATTTAGCTAGAATATATTTAAATTTCTCCAGATATTGTCTCCCTCTTGTCTAAATGGTATAAAGCCGACATGGTCCTTATGGATCAGTCTGGGGAAAAATTTGGCCAGCCTTATTGACATTATTTTCGATAGTATTTTCATATCTCCATTTAATAGAGACATTGGGCGAAAATTTTTAACGTTTTAGGGATTTGCACAAATTAGAGAAATTGGCAACTAAATGGCAGATGAGATTTAATACGAATAAATGTAAAGTTATGCATTCTACAAGGAAATATAGCCATGCAGTTTATAATCTTAATGGAGCAAATCTAGGGGTATCTGATATTGAAATGGATTTGGGAGTGCTTGTGGACAATCACCTAGGCAACAGTGCTCAATGCCAAGCAGCATCTGCAAAGGCAAATAAAATATTAGCATGTATTAGGAAGGGTATAGAAGCAAGGGAAGCAAATATAATTCTGCCACTATACAAATCCATAGTACTGTCTTATTTGAAATATGGAGTACAATTTCAGGCAACACTTCATATAGCTGGAAAAAGTACAGAGAAGGACAACAAAACTATTAATGGGAATTGAGGGGCTATGTTGTGATGAAAGACTAACCAAGTTACACTTATTTTCTATAGAAAAAAGGTGTCTAAGATGGGATATGATTAGCTTATATACATATATCCAGGATCAATACAAGGCTTTGTCAAGTGAACTTTTTGTGCCAAGAGTTTTCCAATTGACAAGAGGACACCCTTTGAGGTTAGAACTAAAACATTTTTACCTTAAAGAAAGACCAGGGTTCTTCACAGTAAAGGGGGTTAAACTGTGCAATTCTCTACCAAATGAGGTGGTGACAGCAGATTCGATAGATAACTTTAAAAAGGGATTGGATATATTTTTTGAATAAAAAGAGCATTAAGGGATAATTATCCTGGATAATTAGAGAGGTAGTATCGATCCAGGGAGGAATCATTTTTCCAGTATCTGGGGCCAGGAAGGAATTTTATTTTTTCACTTTTTGAGACAAAGTGTCAATGTTTTGTTTTTGTTTGCCTTCCTCTGGATCAATTAACAATTAATCTGCATATTGCAGATAAGAGGAGATCTAAAAAGGTTGAACTTGGACTAAAACTCTCTTTTTCAACCTTAATTAATATGTAACCATAAGTTGCCCGTATCAAAAGATAATAAGCTTAAATAGCTTTCATTTGCACCTCATAAAATTATTTAGCAAATCATAAACAGGAATTTCTAGCAATTTTTGCACATTTTTTGTTGAATCAACAAGCAGCAAGCACAGTGGCAGGGTGTCTACAGTTGTAAGTCACTTTCTTTGATACAAACTTGCATTACACTCTTTGACCTGTAGAAAACTCCCTATCATAGGCCAATCTAATTAGCAAAGCCTATTTTCTACTAGTAATGCTCTGCACTATGCAAATCATGATTTTTAAACAAGCATAGAAGAAGTGATAATGGATATTATGTACACTATCCCCAGTGTCTCCAAAAATGCTATTCCAATATGAATCCTTACTGTCTTGATTTTAACTTTTGTACAGCCTGATAGGCTTGGTCTAGATCATATTGCACAACCTGTTAAGATCAGGCATACAACTACAGAATTCATCTTTGATTATAGCACAAGTACTAACTTTTGCAGCTAATATAATCTAAAGCCATGCAAAACCATGGTTCTAATGGCTTGTTTTTCTTGATTGAATCATTTATATGGGTAGCAGGATTATCAGTTAGATTAACTCACGTTCCATTGCACAACCCTATGCACCTGGAGGAAACAAATTCCCATGAGATGTCAGACTCCCCCATAGCTATGTTTTGACCCTCTATATTAGGAATAAAATATACATGGGATGATTGGGAGATTTCAGTTATGGTGGTGCTTGCTTTGAATGCTTGGGATGGACCTTCAAGCACTGGGGGACTTACTTTAACTGGAAAAGTAGTACCTATTGTTGGATTAACTCTGTCTTGAGGAGTCACCACCACTACCATTTCAGCTGTCTCTTGATGGCTACCTAACATACACTCAAGTGGAGACCATCCCCTGATCAAGCAGATGCGTTTGGATGTGAAAAGATTGTGAAAGATCCGGTGCCAACTATCATGGTGCAGTCTCTCAAGATTTTGTTTACTTGTGCCTCTGCAGAGGAGAAATTCAATCTGAAGCACATCAGGATAGGGCCAGGGAAAGGGGCAGCTTTATAAAAGCTGGAGAGATTAAAATTATTGTAAAGGATTTGTTTTAGGTCAGAAAATGAGACCTTAAATGAAAGACCATAAAGAGTTAAATAAAAGAACAGAAGCGAGTCATGGGACCCAATCTCAATATAGTTACTAGTTTCGCTGGAAAAGATGTCTGTAAAAAGAGATGTGATTCTGTTCAGTCAATGTAACTAAAATGTGTTAAAATATTTTGGGGGGTACATAGTATATGAGAATCACTGGCCCTTTAAAACAGGGGACTGCATCATTCATTTCCCCAACCTCATACTGACACTGCTGCTCTAGCGCAAGCTCCTGTTAAGTGGCAACAGGAGTCGAGTAGACCGTCTAGATTAGCATGGAATCTAGGGGCCTCATTCAATTGAGCAATTGTAAGTTACAGTATCCCGTAATGGAGGCTGTAAGTTATTTTGTGATCCAATTGATCCAGTTTTTTTACAAGCCGCAAACTGCCTACGTGACACAAGCTTGAAATCCTTGTGTTTTTTTTAAACCAGAACTTACAGCCCATCAAAGCCTTTGATATTTCACTTCCGCAAGAGTTACGGTCGCTAAAATCGCAAATCGCTATTCAATTGCTGCAATTTCCCAAGCCTGCAAATGTTTTCACATCCATAAATGGCAAATGTAGGAGAAAATCCTACGCGTACTAGAGAGGGTTAAAGACATGTCCGTATCACTGTAAATGCAATAAAAAATCAATACTGTACTTTACAATACGGGGAAAGTGATGAAAGACATTATAATTAACTGCACAACAGTCTCAAGCTCACAAATCTCTGATTAAAAATAGTTATGCTTAAATTTGGGGTTATATCAATCTTGGGAATCAATGAGTTAATACATATCAGGCCACCCACATGGACTATAACAGTATCATCATACATTTTTATTATTTTGTGGTTTTGCGAGTCCAATCACATATCGGACCTCTAAACGCTAATGGATTGGCATGTAACCTCCATGTTTTACTGACTTAATGTTGACAGTCTCGTTTTCTATTGGCTTTTTCGAAATGGGTAGTTAAGGCCTTGGTTAATTGATCATGTTCCTGCCCTGAACTGCTACATACCAGTGCATGACTTACGGTTCCAGCTTTTGGCCCGTAGCTTGCAGGCTTGATCAATTAAATAGCACCGTAATTGTAGCAGAGTGCGAGTCCGTAGCAGGCCCCCAGACATGCGGCCTATACGAGATGCAACCTTCTAATTGAATGAGGCTCTTGGTAAACAACTGGTCTCCTTAACCAATTAAGCATTTGTTGTGGGAACCCAAAGAGATTAAGAGGTTTAAGTGCTGTAAGTGATCTATGATCCATTGTCAGTGGTTAACCACATAATTTCCATATTTTCTCACACCTATTTAGAGATGCTGTGGCAGTGCTACCGCTATTGGCCAGCAAAGCACTGTAAAACCTCACACTAAGTAAGAAAGAAGGGCAGGCCAGGTTAGGAATGATTACTTGACCTTATGCAATAAAGGAGATTTGCCCATCAGCGGTCCACAGAAGGGGGGGTCTCCAAAAAGGAGTGGGGTCTCCAAAAGGGATATGCAGGGGCAGCAAATAGTAGTCCAGACTGAGTGATGCATAGACCTTGTACATCCACATAGTGAGACACCCCTACAGAATTGGGTCTCTTTTCAATGCCACAATCTCCTGACCCCACCTGACTGACTGGGAATCTAAATGACCAATGCAAGCAGAGTCAAAAACAGCCCCTAGGGAATTGGGTAGTTATGAAATAGTGAGAGAAATTCAAACCTGACCAGGGGAAATCTGAATACTATGAAATGTTGACATTTTGGCAAATAATTAAACTGAAAGGGTATAAGAAATTAATGCTGGAAGACATGTATGTGGAGTGTGTGTTGAATCTCTGACTCACTTGTGAAGTTGGTGGAAAGGCCAGGAAATCTGCACCCTGGAGTCTGAGAAGCATTCCATGCTGCTTGAACAAACTGCAGGTATGGCTGGGTGGTTTATAGAACGTTATAAAGAAGCAAGGGGTGAGCTATGGACAATGCACCCTAGCAGCTCCACTGCCCACTGGTCGGATCTCCACCACTCCAGTGGACAATTGCCCCCCTGCAACTGACCAACCCTCTCCTCAAGAACATGGGTCGTATTCTTACCCAGCCATGTTTTCAGGATACCAGCTGGGATGCCTGTTGTTATGGCTGTAACCAGGTAGGGGATCTGCGAAGCGACTGTCTCATCAATCTCGAAACCCGCTTCCTGCCTCTGGGAGCCAGTTATATTGTTTGTGGAAGAGTTGACGGGGGGATGAAGAGATGGAACAGTTTTGTGTCTGCTCGTAGTGGTGAGATGAGCATTTCCACTTTGTGCAATTTCCGGCTGGTAATCAACATCGGTGGAAGTGATGCGATGAATCCCTGCAGCCAGTATATGGAAGTTTAAGCAGGCTATAGAGACAAGTCCTACCCTAGCAGCAGTCCGAGGCAGAGCAGAGTATGGTAAAGTGGGTCTTCACAAGGCTTGCTGTGTGTGAGAACAGAGGCTATTTGTCTGAGCCTGGGCTTCCCAAGGGTGATCTTATCTGATCGATGGACTAAGTTTATGCCTGAACTATTCCAGCAATTGTGGCAACATTGGGGCATTAAACATCACTGTTCTTACCCTAATCACCCCCAAACAAATGGACTATGAAAATCGGGCAACAGGCCTTCTTCAGAGTTGCTGCTGGTCGGTAAAAAGACAGCCATGACTAATTTCTCATGGCTCTAAGGCTTTTAGCATGTTAATGCGGATAGGCAAGCTAAGCTGAGCCTACAAATTATGGTATGGGGCCCAACCCACGAGTCTTGAAGTTTATTCTGAGGGTTTGAGACTAACTTTAAAACCTGTTGCCCTTCCCACAAGCTCTCATTATCTAGCTCACCTATCTTACCACAGCTTCTAATAGTCTCCATTATAAGACACCCCTTCCAGATTGGGTCAGTTCCCCAATCCCCTGACCCCACCTGATTGGAAATTTAGATGAAAGCTGATACAGTCCATGGGATTGGTCAGTTAGAGAATAGAGAAGGAAATTCAAACTCACTGGGTAAAATCTGAGTATTGTGAAATGTTGATGTTCTGGTAAACAAATTAACTGAAGAATATGGCTGAAAGAATATAAACTGGGAATGCTGGAATAAATGATACGCCTTGTTGGGGCCACACATGACAAGATTGTGTGTCTTTATTGGAGAATGTTGTTGTTGTACAGCTCTTGATCTTGTTTTAGACTCCCAGGTGTCGAGGACAACAGACCATGGAGGCATGAGAACTTAACCAGTGGAAAACTCTCTTGTAAGCTGGTCCTGGGTCTTGACAAAGTGGCCTTATGTGGGACAGCAAAAGCTGTGCAGTTGACTCTGTAAATAGCTACATAGTAATTGAGGTTAAACAGTTAGTCCACCAAGTTTAAACTTTTTAGATCTCCTATGATCTTTGCAATATGTGGATCCTAATTTATCCCCTGCTATCCATGCCAGGGAACCCCATTCGTCCCAGCCCTGGACCACTGCCTGAGCTAATAGCTTTTATTGTGGGTAGGTCACATGGTCAGTGACTGCTTGTAACAAGTCCCTTCTTTGCTCATCCACAATCTCCCTGTATAATTAGTTATAAATATGTGTGGATAGCTGATGGCTGTAGCACTGAAGCCGATTGTAAAGATCCAAGGGAGGGGTTTCTATTCACCTCTGGAATTTTGGAATGGATGGGTCTCTGGGTGAGAGTGGAGGGAGAGATAGAGCGGAGGGAGAGTGACAGGAGGAAGAGAGATAGAGAGGAGGGAGAAAGAGGAGGAGGGAGAAAGAGGAGGAAGAGAGAGAGAGCGGAGGAAGAGAGAGAGGAGGGAGAGAAAGAGGAGGGAGAGTGAGGAAAGAGAGAGGAGAAAGTAGAGGGTGAGAGAAAGTGGAGGGAGAGGAGGTAGAGAGATAGAAGAGGGAGAGAGAGCAGGGGCGAGAGAGGGGGATATATATATATATATATATATATATATATATATATAAAATAGTATATTTGTGTTCACATTTGCATGTCTAGAGCAAGTAAAAAACTTGTATCATGCCCAGAATTCCGAGAAATACAGTTATTCTGGGAACCTTGAAAGGGACATGTAGAGGTTCCCAGAAAGACTATGCTCTTGCAATCCATAACCATATCAAACATGGCTTCCCTTAAGCATATGCCTGCTGTATGAAACAGCTTTGAGCAAAGCTAGGGTTGGATTATACACAAGCCAGGTATCCCACCCATGTACAGCCGTTTCAAGGTTACTTAAGAGTTTGTTTAGGGGAACAACAATAATAGGAATCTCCTTACGTTGATTAGAATTCGCTATATTATAGCTTCAATACCCTTACACAAACAATCATAAGGATTAATTTATGTGATTAGCAGTGTATAAATTATCAGAAATAATATAAAGAGGAAAGGACAGACACCTTTAAATTCCAATCACTAGTTTTGGACCCATAAAGCCATATGTATTTGGCATATTATATGTACCAGTTATCATGCAAAAAAGAACCCACTCCATATATAGTAAAATATTCCTTTTATTATATTACAATATAAAAGTATGTATACACAGTATAAATTTAAAAAGATATTGTCCAAATAATATATAGGACTCGCAATAGTATCAATGAAATTATCATATAATGGTGTAAATAAACCAGAATCGTAAACTAATATCCACTTGTCATCAGCGTGACAGCAAAAAGTATCAAGAAAATAGCCTGGGTCTTTTATAGCACAAACACATGTTCAATTAAGCAGGTGGAGAATCATTCTAATGAGTTCTCTGCCATTATAGGTCCTGCAAGGATAATCAAGCATTATAATATTATAAGAATTGTAAAGCGTGACTGACATTGGTATTTATACAGTGACAGATATTTATGCACCATGACAACTTATATCGAATTTTTGTAAGTTTAAAAGGAAACAGAAATTACTTATAGTGCCTTTAGTATAAATGAAGAAATATATATACAATAAATGAAAGTAATTCTACCTGTCCTGATATTATACATACATTTAAGAAAATTAATTAATTTAAATATAAGGATAGTAAATAAACTGGACAACATATAAATATGTCTAATATAAATCCTTACATTAGAGAAGTCTTAAATTCAAAATGTGTACCAAACCCAGATATAACCTAAAGTAGACATTTAAATTATTATGAACCATAAAATCCTGGGAGATCCTAATATTGGGTCCTTTAATTATCCAGTCAATAATTGCATCTTTAATATGCTATTGACAGATAAGGATTAAATATTTATCAAACATCCACATGATTTCAAAGATATACACCAAAGTTGTCATATTCATTTAGACCATTTGGTGACACTGTATTGAGTATTGAAATCCATATAGTATCTGCTTTAAGAAGTTCCTGTTCTAAATCTCCTCTTCTAATGCCCAGTGTTATTTTTTGGAGTACCCAGCATTGTAATTTGGGTTTAGACATAAGAAATTAATTGAAATGTCTGGCTACTGATGTCAATTTCTTTTCAATTTCAATGTCTCTAGGGCTGTTACAAATGTTGCGTATGTGCTTGCCAACTCTTTTTTTAAAAGCACGTGCCGTGATCCCAACGTATCTATAGGGGCATGGGCATTCCAAACAGTAGACCACACCTTGTGATCCACAATTGAAAAGCCATTTTAAAGGAACATTTCTACCTAATCTATCAGACACGTTACTTCTCTTGCTCATATATGGGCAGAACATACACCGGCCACATCCAAAGGTCCCACTGGGTAAATGTGTAGATGTGTGGGTCTAAAACTAGTGATTGGAATTTAAAGGTGTCTGACCTTTCCTCTTTATATTGTTTCAAGGTTTCTGCCTATCATCAGCGTGGGGCTGGATCCTTAGCTTGTATAGTGGATATTTTGAGAAGGTAGTTCACCACAATAATAATTTAATATGTGCTGGGCAAAAGAGTGATAGTAGCCCTCCACCGTACAGTAGTACAGTAAATAAATGGTACATTTGTGTTCATATTTGAATGTCTAAAACAAATGAAAAAACCTGCTTGCAGCTCAGAATTCTGACAAAAACATTTATGACACTGCATTCTGGGAAGTTGAGCTGGGACATGCAAATTTTATAATTTTATCATAACCATGGTATTATATCCTATTTTCAATTTGATGCACTTTGATGCAATCCTCAGATACACCTGAGCCTAATGAAAGATCATTTTAATTAAGAAAGTGTGTATATTAAATATGTAATTGGAACTTTCCTCTGGGTGTAAAAAGATTTAATGTTTTAAAAATCGTATTGCCACTTTTGAAAAAAATAACATGTGAGTTATACCAAGAGTTCCGTGTTGTTTGTTTCTTGACAAATAGTTTTATTAGGCAATGGCATTTCAAAATACAGTTTATAAGCTTTCATATCATACAAATACATCCATTGATATGATGATGATAACTAATACAGTATGTCTGCTATTTGATTCCGATTTCTGGGGTCACCATATATATTGGTTTTAACGCTATGAGTAAGTTATTATCGCCCGGATAAACTGTTTATCAAAGCCAATTTTTTATATTTTTTCCAAATCCTGTAACATCATAATTAAAAACAGCCATTGGGGGGGCGGGGTTAATTAAACCAAAAAGTTTCATCCACAGATTATACATTATTAACAGAATATGTCCTTTGCCACTTACCTCCATCCACCATCTCTGAAGTCCACCCATACATCATGCCCAGATAGTTACTCCGGCTCTTGGAATATACAAATGGATTGATAGTTTGCAATCTACTCCATTGATATGCTATACGACTGAGCTAGCCAGAGTGACCAAATGTTGATGAATTTCAGGATTATGTCCTCCAGTAAATTGGTCGCTTGTTCATTAATAAGGATAACATTTAATTTGTTTTTAACTGCTTGTAAGCTCAGAGTTGAAGATTTCCACTTTCAAGCAATGTGGCTTTTTGTGACCAGCATCAAAAATTGTAGAAGTTGATTGTGATGTGAAGATAAGAGTGAGTTTTTAAAGATTTCTGAGGCTAAAGTGAAGACTTCTTCCCATAGGCGTTTTCCCTTAGGGCATGTCCACCATATATGCAGAAATGAACCCGGACTTTTTACAGTCCCTGAGGCAGTTAGAATTTTGAGTGAGCCCCCATTTAAAAAAGCTTAACAAGTGTATGATAAGTTCTATGTAGGACTTTTATGGATGTTTCAAGTAAACTATAATTCAGGGATCCTATTAAAAGGCTTCGCCAAATATTCTCCCAGGTTTTTTGATCTAAAGTGTGTTCTAGGTCCCCCTCCCATAGTTATTATTATTATTATTATTATTATCGCTTCTTGTTGGCCTACCCACCACCTGACCATCTCTACTTCAATCCATTATGAATGCCTCTGCTAGACTCGGCTTCCGTACACAACGTTCAGTGTCGGCATCACCTCTCTGTCAATCACTCCACTGGCTTCTCTTAGCCTCAAGAATAACATTTTAAATCATGACCCTAACTTACAAAGCCCTCAACAATAACGCTCCCCCTTACATCTCTGCTCTCATCTCCAAATACTCTAAGGTCATTAGCAGAGCGAAGAGGGCGGGTGGGATTGTATTTTGGGATGAGAGCAGAGATGTAGGAGGGTGCACTATTGTGGAGGGCTTTATATGTTAGGGTCATGATTTTGAATTTTATTCTAGAGGCTATGGGAAGCCAGTGGAGTGATTGACAGAGAAGTGCTGCAGACACGGAGCATTTAGGATGGTAGATGAGTCTAGCGGATGCATTCAAAATGGATTGGAGTGGAGACAGACGGGTGATAGGAAGGCCAGCAAGGAGAGAGTTACAATAATCGAGGCAAAATATGATGAGAGAGTGAATAAGAATTTTAGTTGTGTCTTGTGTAAGGTAGTGGCATATTTTAGATATGTTTTTTAGGTGAAAGTGATAAGATTTTTGTAGTGATTTAATGTGAGGAATGAAACAGAGGGTAGGGTCCAGCAGAACCCAAAGACAGATGGGAGTGATGATGGCATTGTCAACAGTGAGAGATAAGTGAGGAGTGGGAGCTGACGAAGAGGGTGGAAAGATAAGGAGCTCTGTCTTAGACATGTTGAGTTTGAGTTGAAGGGCAGACATCCATGAGGATATGCTCGAGAGGCAATTGGCAACATGAGCTAGCAGAGAGGGGTATAGTTCAGGTGCAGAGATGTAGATTTGGGTGGCATCAGCATATAGATGATACTGAAATGCAAAAGATTTTATAAGGGCACCAAGGGAGGATGTATAGATGGAGAAAAGGAGGGGGCCTTGGGATACACCGACAGAGGGCGAGGAGATGAAGAGGCGCCAGAGAAGGAGACACTACATTTTAGATTTTCTATATAAGATGTGAACACAGAGAGAGCAGTGTCACGGATGCCAAGAGAGTGGAGAATTTGGATAAGAAGAGGATGATCAACTGTGTCAAAGGCAGCAGAGAGATCCAGGAGAATTAGGATAGAGAAATGACCCTTTGATTTGGCTGTGAGCAGGTCATTAGTAACTTTTGTGAGAGCTGTCTCTGTGGAGTATTGGGGCCGGAAGCCAGACTGGAAGGGATCAAGGAGGGAGTTGGAGGAAATTAATTGTGTAAGGCGATTGTAGACAACACGCTCACGTAGTTTAGAAGCCAAGGGAAGTAGTGAGATAGGGTGGTAATTATATGGAGAAGCTGGATCAGATGAGGGTTTCTTAAGAATGGGTGTAATTGTGGCTTGTCTCGAAGGTGATTGAAACTTGCCAGTGTCAAAGGAAAGGTTGAATAGGTTAGATAAGTGTGGTAGAGGGGGGGTCAGCTGTGATGGAATAGGATCATGTGGACAAGTTGTGAGACGAGAGGTTGATAGATGATTAGAAACTACATCCTCAGTTATAGGGCTAAAGGAGTTTATAAGGCAGGCTGCTATTTGTTTGCTGAGGAAAAGGTGTGATACGGCAACGTTGAGAGGAGAGTTAATTAAGAATAGTTGCATGTATTTCGACTTTTGTTTCCGTGAAGCCTGATTAATGCTAAACCAGCTAATGATTTTGCTCGACAGTGAAACCAGTTTGTTTCTGGGATTCCTAGGGTATGTGAAGTGACACACACAAAGTATCTGACTCTACAATAATTATAGTGTTCCGCCAAAGGCAGATTATAAATATCTCTCAAATATTCAAAAGTGATAACCACATTATTTTGGTACCATGCACCAAATCTTAGTAAATTTCTGGATTTCCACCAAAGTAGTGAACTTGAGGCAAGAGGAATTGCTAATTGTGGGTTGGATATAATAGGGGTAATGCTAGATAGTTTTGGAGATAGCTGATAATTTCAGGCAGCCCAAGACCATATAGCATGAGAATATTTAATGAATGGTTTGGTTAATTTCCCAAGGGTATTACTTGGTTTGAGAAGCCAAATTAGGTTATCCCATGCATTTAGGGACATTATTAGATTTTCTATAAATACCCAAAGAGGTTGATGTTGGGAAGAATGCGCAAGAGGAAGAAAGGAAAGCTGTGCCACTTTATAATACATTTTGAAGTTTGAGCATGAAAGCCCCCCTTTGTACATATTGGATTTTGAAATTCTTGAGGATTTATAATTCCATGTAAATTTGAAGATTTGCAGGATCATTAAATTCGGACTACGTGTAAAAATGTAGCTTGTAAGATAGCTTGCAAGACTTCGAGCTATAAAATTGGCCTCTCAAAGCAACCCGCAGATCACTTGCAAGGCTGAAAAAAGCCTACGGGACGTGGAACATGGAACTTTGTGGGCGCAAATCCTTTGTTCTTTCAAGCCCGTAACCGCTAAGTTCCAATTGAGCTATTAAATTGCTTCAAAATCACTGTTGTTCAAATTCGTAATTCGCGAATGGAGCCAAGAAGCAAATGAGTGCTAGAGAGAGAGTCCAACTCGTAGCATTTTAAATGCACATATCACCAAACTATTGTACTTTTATTAAAAGTGAAAGTAATGTTAGGTCTTACAATTAATAGCACAACATTCTTAAGCTCGCAAATCGGCCCACAATAATACTTTATTTCATGTTCAATTTTTGTGTTATATTGATCCCAGCTGTCAATGTGTCAATACATATACTGTAACTTGCATGTGTTAAAATATCATATTGACGGCTTTATCAATATTGCATTATATCTGGAATGTGGGTCCGATCGTAACTCATAATTGAACCCTGTAGGATTTTGAAAATCCCACCTCCATTTTTCAGTGACGTAATTCTGATGATCTCTTTTGCCATTGGCTTGGTCCTAACTCGTAACTACGAGTTAGACCAGGGGTTCCCAAAGTGTGCTCCGTGGCTCCCTGGTGCGCCGTGACTTAGCAAAAGGGGAGCTGCGACATGAGGGAGACCAGGAGCGTGCTGTGGGGCTGTTCAGAGTGTGTGCAGTGTGTTTGCAGTGGTGTAGGAAGGGGTAGCACCCCAGACAGCACTTGTTTGGGGGTTCCAAAAATGCTCCCAACTGCCTTATTCCCCACCTGCTCTGCTTCCCCATAAGCCCCAAATCTCTCCTTCCCCCAGGCCCCAGCTCTCTTCTTCCCCTAGGCCCCAGCTTTCTCCCTCAGAGTCCTTTGACAACGGGAGAGGAGGAGCCACCAGGGGGAGGAGCCACCAGCAGAGGAGCAGCTGGAGAGAGAGAGAGAGAAATGTGTTCAGCACCCTGTGTCTCTACCAACCAATGTGCCCAGCCTGTATATGTAAGTGCCAATGTGCCCAATCTGTGTCTTTAATAGCCAAAGTGCCCAGCTTGTGTATGTAGGTACCAATGTACCCAGCCTGTGTATGTAAGTACCAATGTGCCCAGCCTGTGTATGTAAGTGCCAATGTGCCCAATCTGTGTCTGTAATAGCCCAAGTGCCCAGCTTCTGTATGTAGGTACCAATGTGCCTAGCTTGTGAATGTAAGTACCAATGTGCCCAGATTGTGTATGTAGGTACCAATGTGCCTAGCCTGTGTATGTAAGTACCAATGTGCCCAGCCTGTGTATGTAGGTACCAAAGTGCTCAGCTTGTGAATGTAAGTACCAAGGTGCCCAGCCTGTGTATGTAGGTACCAATGTGCCCAGCCTGTGTATGTAAGTACCAATGCGCCCAGCCTGTGTATGTAATAGCCCAAGTGTCCAGTCTCTGCCTGTAAAAGCCAAAGTGCCCAGCTTGTGTCTGTAATAGCCAAAGTGTCCACCCTCTGCCTGTAATAGCCAATGTGCCCAGCTTATGTCTGTAAGTACCAATGTACCCAGTCTCTGGCTGTAATAGCCCAAGTGTCCAGTCTCTGCCTGTAAAAGCCAAAGTGCCCAGCTTGTGTCTGTAATAGCCAAAGTGTCCACCCTCTGCCTGTAATAGCCACTGTGCCCAGCTTGTGTCTGTAAGTCCCAATGTGCCCAGTCTCTGGCTGTAATAGCCAAAGTGCCCAGCTTGTGTCGGTAATAGCCAAAGTGTCCAGCCTGTAAGAGCCAATGTGCCCATCCTTTGCCTGTAATAGCCAATGTGCCCAGTCTGTATCTGTAATAGCCAATGTGCCCAGCTTGTGTCTGTGATAGCCAATGTGCCTAGCCTGTAAGAGACAATATGCCCAGCCTGTCCTTGTAATAGCAAATGTGCCCAGTATGTGTCTGTAATAGCCAATGTGCCGAGCCTGTAAGAAACAATATGCCCAACCTGTGCCTGTAATAGCCAATGTGCCCAGCATGTGTCTAAGTTCTATTGTGGGAGAGGGGAAGAAGGGGGAGAGGGAGACAAAGAAGCGGAAAGAGAGAAGAGTGAAGGAGGGAGATAGAGGGAGAAAGGAGAGAAAGGGAGAAGGGAGGATGAGAGAAGGAAGGATGAGAGACAGAGGAGGTAGGGTGAGAGAGAGAGAAGGGAGGGTGAGAGAGAGAAGGGGGAGAGTGAGAGAGAGAAAACAGAGAGAGAAGGACGGATGAGAGAGAGAAGGGGGGAGTGTGAGAGAGAGAGAGCATTTGTAATAATTTATATTTCTTTTTTTATAACTAATCAGACCATATATATATATATATATATATATATATATATATGTATATAGAACTATGGTCTGACTTGGGGAGCCTTGGAAAAATCTTGAAATAGTAAGTGCGCCTTGAACCGAAAAAGTTTGTGAACCACCGAGTTAGACTAATTGATCACGTTAGCAGCCGCACATCCGACGAGCGACAAATGGTTTACGGGTTTGCCTCTCAAGCCTGTAACTCACAGCCTATTTAAATTTAATAGCACCGTAAATCCATAACTCTTCAATAGGTACAAAAGCCTGGAAAGGATATTTATTTTTTCTGCGTTCATTCTACCCAACCGTGAGATTTGTCCTTTCGTCCACCTATGCAAATCTATTCCATTTCTTTATAAAGAGCTGCATAATTAGCTTTGTATAGATCTGACATTTTGCTGGTTATATTGACCCCCAAATACTTAGGCCCTTGTTAAATTAGCCCTCGTAGTTCTCTCGGTTCTCGCAAAAGGCATTTTTTTGCTGTTTGCAAGGACCGATTCCCCAATACGTCCCTCGCAGCCTGCTTTGCAAGATGACTCTGAAAAATGAGAATAAGCTCCGAGAGAGCTACGTAGTAACACGCAGCCTTAAATCTATGAGGTGAATCTTGCACCTTGGGAGAATCCCCACGGGCACAAAAAAATGCCAGCAAGGGATCCTAAAGCCCATACGCGCTGCCTCGGAGCAGCCCGAGACAGCCGTGTGATGCTCCCCCCTGCTCCCTAAACACATCACCATGCTGCAGGGGTCCTTATCGGGACTCCTGCAGCCCCTCCACATTAACCCCTTGCAGCGGGGGACCCCAATCGGCATTGATCAGGCGCCCGCTGCATTGAAAACTTTTAAATTCCTCGCTGCGGCTCCTTAAAGGGCCCGCGGCACACTATTAGCCAACCACGGCTGCAGCACCTAAAATTAACCCCCCTCTATGCTGGTGGTCCCCATCGAGACCCCCGAAGTGTCCTTACATTAACCCCTTGCTGCAGGGATCCATATGGACCTCCGCAGCCCACCCCACATTAACCCCTTGCACCGATCGTGACCATGCTGCATTTAAAATTTTACATTTCCCGCCTCGCGGGTCCTTAAAGGACCATAAAGGTCCTGAAAGGACTCGGACTAAAAAATATTAACCCCAGGCAACTAAAATTAACCCCATAACTCATGGGGCTCTAAACAGACCCCCATGAGCACTTAATTACCCCTGTCACTCATGGGGGTCAATACAGACCCCCATAAGCCCTTAATTAATTCTATAACTCATGGAGGTCAATTCAGACCCCCATAAGCCCTTAATTAATCCTATAACTCATGAGGGTCAATACAGACCCCCATAAGCCCTCAATTAACCCTGTCACTCATGGGGGTCAATACAGACCCCCATAAGCCTCTAGTTAACCCAATCGGTCTATGAAGACCCTCATAGGACAATTTGAAGCCTATTATTAACCCCATAAGCGCCATGAGGGTCCTCCAGGACACTTCAGGGGTCCCGATGGGGACCCCCAGCATCGAGGGGGGTTAATTTTCGGGGCCGTGGCCGGGATTGGCTAATAGTGTGCCGCGGGCCCTTTAAGGAGCCGCGGCGGGGAATTAAAACGTTTTAAATGCAGCATAGAGGGGGGTTAATTTCATGTGCCGGGGGGGTAGTTGGAGTACCCCCCATGGCAGGGCTTATGTGTGGGACTGCAGTGGAGATCCCGTTTAGACCCCCCCCAGCAATTGATGAGGTGTGGGAGCCTGCAAGATCATCTCGCAGGCTGTCACTCCTCGTGTACATTTTGGCCGTGCTGCGTAGCTCACACTTTGCTCGCAGCAGGGCTAATTTAATAGTGTTGTAACTTTTACAAATTTGCAGCACATAGGGTTTAAGTAGAAGCCTTGTATCTACGAGGCTGGAATTTAATATGGCTATTAATGTGTGATTTAGGCCATGAAAAGTTAAAGTTCTGATGGAGAAACTAAGTCTCAGGTTGTGACAATGAAATACCTAAAGCTTCCGTTTTAGCAACATTTTTCTTTATTCCCCAGAGGCTTCCAAATTGTGTTAGGGATTGTTGCAGTGCAGGAATCGAAGAGAGAGAAGAAAATCATTGGCGAAGAGGCAACATTTAAAATGATGATGACCAATTTTAATTCCATGTATATCTGGGTTAGATCATATAGACTGAGCCAAAGGCTCTATGGCTAAGGTGAACAATAAGGGCGAGAGGGGACACCCCTGTCTGGTACCTCGCTGGATCTCAATCTGCACCGTTGACTCACCGGTAATTTCAGATTCGTCTTAAAAGATTTATAAGTCTCAATCAAGTTCATACATTTTTCAACAAAGCCAAACTTTGTTAATTCAGCTTTGAGGTCAGTCCATTCTAAAGAATCAAAGGCTTTCTTTATATCTAGAGCCAATAAGCATGTCGGGATTTGATTTTGGGATACCTAAGATATCGCGTTTAAGATCCGCCTAATGTTGTCCCCTGTAATGACTAGCGACTCCCCCCTCTCCCTCCTATGTGCTCCTGTTTGCATTTTCATTTTCCCCCAGCCCGAAATGGGTTTAAGATTTACTGGCTTGAAATAATGTTACGTCTTTACGGCTACCTCGCCAAAAACGCCAATTAACACAATATCACATTAGTTTGCAACCTCACTTACAGGCTCCCTGCCTCTCCCCCTGTGTGTGTGAGGCTGTAAGTTATTTTTTTTTATTAATTGCCGTGTTTTGGCGGTCTTTCGACAGCTTCCGAGTTAAGGGCTTGAAAAAAATGGCAACCGTGCTCATTGCAGCCCCGTCAAGCCAGTCACGTACACCTCTATTTAAGTCCGTCAAGCCAGTCACGTACACCTCTATTTAAGTCCGTCAAGCCAGTCACGTACACCTCTATTTAAGTCCAAATTCCCGAGTTTAGACACACGAAAACGAAGCTACAGGACCCTAAAGACGCAAAACACCACCAAGCACATACGGCTTTTCAAAAAAGCTGTACGAGGTACAAGATACACTTTTAGCAAGGACGCTAAATCATCCACAGCCGCGTACCACATACACATTCGCCGCCATTTTACAACACTAACTTACACAATGCGGAAGTACACAGCTACACTAACGGCTTCCCCTCGCGTCCACTGCCTATTTACACTACACACTGCACACATTGCTGACACTTACACCTCAGCTCCACAACAGTGCAAACCGACATTGTATGCTGCAGGAACATCAAAACAGATTGTCAGCTCTTCAGCACAATGCTTCCTGCATATATTACTTCCAAATAGGTAAAGTATATTCATTTATTCATTTATTAATTATTTATTTAATTAACATACAAAAGTACATATACACAAAAAAAAACACTCTTGCAATAAACACAAAAGCCATTCACCGCGTGTCTCGCAACGAGCGCCAACGTATCAGTGTTATCAGTGTTATCTTCCATTTATTTTCTGTAGTGCTTAGGACAATAACAGGGGTGGAGAGGTGTACTAAAGCTTTGCATTACTGCTGTTTGCACATGTATTTTGTATGTTAATGAATGTTGAACTAAAAAATAGGTTTAACATGAAAAGTGTGTGTACTGGCTCTTGAAGTTTTTATTTTTTATTACAAGATAGTGATAGTCCATCATGAGTTTTGTAATTTCACCTCTTCTTTTTACAATCAATGAATTGCTGGGTACCTTAACTAGTCAACTTCACCTGTGAATCTTAAAGGTGCACAGAAAATGTCCTGGTTGTTGTGGTACAATAACCACATATCTGAATAAGCAGACTTCATATTAGAGCTCCCAAAAAAAAAATCTAATTTCAGAAATTGCACTTTGCTGTAATCAGACTCAGGAATACTCCCTCTAATGTCAACATTTTATCTGCCACGTAATAAGAGAGCTCTGTGGAGTTCCAAGATACAGTAGTTGTTGATGGATATCTATGATAATGGTTATACACAGATCAGTTCACATTAGAGCCATTTAGAAACAATCACTATACTTGGCACCTTGCCACATAACTCTTAGAGAATTTTGTCACAGACCTACTGGATCCGAACCAATCCCTACTGGACTGAGCCGATCATCCTCTTTACCTCTCTGTACCTTATCACTTGAAAGAGCAGTTTTCACTTTTGTTTCCCCAGTATACCCTTACCTGTATATTGTGTCATCACCTGGAGCTGTTAATCACAAATACAGACTGTGTACTACAGTCCTTTTGAGTGGGAACCCCCTACACCTAACCATGACCCTTAAGGAAGCTGTCCCCATTCACATGCCTCTGATTGCCCTAACCGCATAGTGTCACTGTCGCTCTAGCGCAAGTTCCCAAGGAGAAGCCAATGCAGTAGCTACTCTAGAGCTTTTGCCACTCCTCGTGCAAACATTATATATACATACATAATATATAATTTATATATAATATATATATATATATGTGTGTGTGTATGTATATATGTACATATCCCCCTCTCTCTAAAACGTCTCCTTCTCTCTCTCTCACCACCCCTTCTCTCTCTTCCTCCTCTCCCTCTTTCTTTCTCTCCCTTCTCTCTCTCCCTTCTCTCTCACTCCCCCCTTCCAGCTCTCTCTGTCTCTCCCGTTTTTCTTGCTTAATATTAAAATATTAAATAATCATTAAATAGTCTGTTCAACTGACCACCACTGGTGCCATCTCTACAGTTCCCTTATCTACATCCACTTCCCTCCCAAGACATTTCTCCTTCCCTTGTTCAACATCATTCCCCACAATATGTCAGCAGAGTTACCTCAGTTTTTATCCATAATATTCCAATCAGTGCCATTAAACAGCCTTGGCATTTACATTCACCAAATCTCTCTCAAGCCTCCCCTCTTCACCTCTGCTCATACTCCTAGAATTGATGGTTATCCTACTATTTCTCCTGCTGCCCAGTCTCACGCATCATGTGCAGAGTCCTTACCTTCAGTCTGACAATGCCATTACCATCTATCAGTGTTAATTAGTCATCGCTGGAGGGGCTGGATAACATTGCTGATGATTATTTAGAAAAACACATTTTAGCTTGAGACAAAGTTAAAGAAGCTGTGGGGACGTTCCACAGATTCTAGATTCAGCCCCTCCAACCAGTGCTACTGTCTTGAAAGAGCTTGAGACTTACAGAGCCATCCAGGTTGGTCACCTGGTATCACAACACCACATTTTGTAAACTCGGATTTTCACATTTAGCATCAGATCTACATGACATTTCTCAGGACATACACATTTCTCAGGATATATACAACTTTTCTAGGGATGTACACCACATGCGGCCGGACATAAACTACAAGACAGGACATCAACTACAGGAAACAGGATATTCATCACATGAGACGAGACATTCGTTATTCAGATTTCCCAAGACATACAGAACTTGACAGGTGCCACATACACACTCATAAAGCACATACCCACATAACCATATGCAATCTAGACAGATCCTCACACCGGCACAACCTCCTCACATACTTCTGGAGCTCAGTGGTCCAGCAGGTCCCTGAAGGTAGGGATAGTACACTGGGCGGTGAGACTGATAGTACATAAATCAACAAACAAAAATGGCCATAATAAAATAGATTTTTTATTTCACAGAGTTTTAAATACATTTTTTACTGAATATATATTTTTGCAAAACACAATTTTATGTAACTTTTGCATGACTTAAAAACAAAAAACATTTGCACAAGTGTGCATTAACATGGCAAACAAGGATCCTGGCCTCATTGCTCTGACTGGTCTCCACTAACCGGCTCCTTGAATAGTTCACCACTTCATGATACTGTATAAACCATAGTGGTGGTTGGGTTGAGGCTATGTGAAGAAAAAAGATAGCAATTTCTTACAGTACATTATAGCATGCATATAAATTTGTTTAAATCGTATAATCATTGCTCACTATAGGACCATTAGGAAACATTACAAACTAATATTGTAACTAGTTTTTAATTGACAATTCTTCTACAAAACTAATATGTTATATTAATTCCATGCACAATCTACATTATAACATAATAATATATTTATATAGCTCTTTCTCACAAAAGGGACTCAATGCATGTATGAGAGAGAGAGAGAGAGAGAGAGAGAGAGAGAGGGAGCTGAAACTCATTGGAAGGCATGGGGGAAGAGAACGGTCTTTAGTGTCCTTTTGAAAATGTCCAAATTAAGGGGATTTCTGATTGAGAGTAGCAGAGAGTTACAGAATCTTGTATTGTAGACATAAAAGCTCAGGATCCTGAGGTTTGTGTACAGATTTTGGAGGTAGTCATTAGATTTTCACCTGCAAATCACAGAGAACACATTGGAGCATAAAGATCAAGGAGCTCCTTCGGGTAGCTGGGTCTTTCATTATGTAAAGACTAGCGACTTGCCCGTCAAAAAATTACGGCAATAAAATTGTAAGGCAGGTAATGCTGTTTGCCACAGAGAGTAAGTGTTTTGGTGGTCTGAGATCCTTGTGCGCTCATTGCAAGGCTGGCTTTGTGTAGCTGGGTACTTCCGCATTCTGTAAGTTAGTGTTGTAAAATGGCGGCGATGTGGTACGTGGGTTTGTATGATTTAGCGCCCTTGCTAATGGTGTATGTTGTAGGTCACACAGGTTTTTGGAAAAGCCGTATTTGGTTTGTGGTATTTTGTGTGTTTAGGGGTCATGTAGCCTCGTTTTCGTTTTTTTCGTCAGCCGTTTTTTCTCTCGCTTAGGGGGTTTTCGAGTGGCTAAACTTTGTAAATTTGACTGAAATCTAGGTTTAAGCTGTGTTGCAGAGGTCCTGGGTCCCCCCCCCCCCCCCCTTGCTGTGGGAAAGGTTTTTATTTAATTATTGTCTGTATTTTTTGTGTTTTTTCATGTTTGCCGCTGTGCGCGGGTTGTCCGTTAAGGTCGTATTTTTTCAAAGTCCCGCTTGTGTGGTCATTTGTAACCGGTTATGAGGCGCCGTAGAGCCTCCACCTCTGTAAATGCAGCCCCTCAGCCTGCAATGAGCCTGCGGCTCATTGCAGCCGACGTGGGAGCCTCCACCTCCGCGGGGTCGTAGGTTTGAGCGCCTACGGCACTCATCTCCACCAGAGCAAGGAGCGCCTTTGGCGCTCCTTGCCAGCAACTGCAAGCGTTAGCAACAACCCACATTGCTGAGAACTATATATGTGATTTGTATGTCAGGAGCTTGAGCTTGAAATGTATGCAGCCCTACACATGGAGCCAGTGTAGGGCATGGAGGATAGATGTTATGGCGGCAGGAGCAAGGTTGGCTTCTTCATAACCTAGTGGCAGCATTCTGAACTAGCTGTTAGCAATGTATCTCTTTATTTGTGATGTTATAAAGGCCTGGGTCTAAGTAGGGAGGTCAAATGGAGATTACAAGAGCGTTATCTTGCTTTTTGCTTATGCAATCTATTTAACAATTAAATATGGCTAGTCATTAATTGAGCAAGCCCATAATGCTACTTTCCAAAAAATCTCTATATTAATGGCATTGTATTTAATTGAGTGTGACTTAAAGATATATGGAAGCTTTTAACTTGTTTCTAATCTAACACATAATGCTTATATCAGAAACATACTCTCCCTCTCTATCTCCCTCTCTCTCTTTCACTCTTTCTCTCCCCCTCTCTTTTCTCTCCACCTCTCTCTCCCTTTTCCCCTCTCTTTCTCTCCATCTCCGTCTCTTTCTTCATGTCTCTCTCTTCCCCTCTCCACCCCCCTTGTCTCTCCCCCCTCCTAACTTTCCTTACCTGCGTGCTCCTCCCCCTGGCCACTCCTCCTCTCCTCCACAGGACTCAAAAGAGAGAGCAGGGGATGGGGAGGAGGAAATGGGCTGGGGGAAGGGGGCAGGGGGTGGCATCCCCCCCTCGCTACGCCACTGGTATTTAATAATGCATATCGTTTAGTTCATTATGACATTATATATGTGTGTGTATACAGAGTAGACTTGCTTAATATTAAAATATTAAATAAACAATTATTAAATAAACGAGATTAATTATGAGTGTGATATGAATGCTAATTATGTAACGGAAACTATAGCTAATTACTCTAATTTTGAAAGTGTCAGAGCTCATAACTGCAGAGATTCAGTCTGTTCAACTGACCACCACTGGTGCCATCTCTAAGGTTCCCTTATCTACATCCACTTCCCTCCCAAGACATTTCTCCTCCCCTTGTTCAACATCATTCCCCACAATATGTCAGCAGAGTTACCTCAGTTTTTATCCATAATATTCCAATCAGTGCTATTAAACAGCCTTGGCATTTACATTCACCACATCTCTCACAAGCCTCCCCTCTTCACCTCTGCTCATACTCCTAGAATTGATGGTTATCCTACTATTTCTCCTGCTGCCCAGTCTCACGCATCATGTGCAGAGTCCTTACCTTCAGTCTGACAATGCCATACATACATTGCAATGATTCATTCTATATACACAGACTAATTTATTCTATTTTATGGGGTTTCCACACGCCAGAGCTACCTACATTGGCACCTGGTACCTGCCAATAGACACACTGCATTTGGGTATGTTTTTAACCCTATACTAACGTTCTAGGAAGTAGCAGTGCAGTGCAGAGATCCAGAGCAGTTGCAGCATTCAAGTGAAAAGAGAAAGGTGTGTGATGGGAAAAGACTACAAATCACATATTACATTGCTGCAGAGACTTAATTCCCATACTGCTACTATTTTGTAGCTGCCTCTGATTGGCTACAATGAAATATGAATGTTATGCTAATCTAGCTTGGATTTTCAGGGGCATTTCTTCTCAAAATCAACTGACAGAAAATGAAATAAATTATGCAAACTATAGGGTAAGTTTATTATTGTTTATTTTAGGATTATCTTCATGCAAAAAATGTTTGCATAAACTACTGATTCTCCTTTATCAGATGCATTCATAATTCATGAAAATTGTATAAGTACGAGTTACAAACATTCTTACATTTACCAATATTATTCAACACAGTCCCTGACACCTAATTTAAGGCAATTCAGTACATTAGTAATTTCCCCAAACCAACAATATTTTATAATTTGGGCAAAGCTTGGGCTAAGTGTAAAGCTGAGCACCTTTCGGTAACATGCCATTGATATTATCTTGACTACATAAACACATATTGTAATCTATAGCATGATGTCATCTTTAAAGCCCTACATCATATACCTTACATACATACTGCAACAGATGATTGTGGGGACAGACTATTGAGCAATACGGCTAGGATCTTCTATATTCATGAAAAAGAATAAACAATAACCTTAATAATGGGCATCCACACTAAAATGAGCTGACATCCAATATGTAATACATTTAGTATTTGTGTAGCTAAAACAAAATATATTCTTTAAGATATATATTTATCATTAATATGTCATACAACGTACATGAATGTGTACGTGGACCATTTAAGTTACATAATGAAATGCTAACTTACAATTTCATCCAAATGAAATTTGGACCATCTGTAGCACTTGCTGTTGGATATTTAATTGAGAGGAGTTACATGACAGTTGTTAGTAGAAATGTATTTTCTTAAGAAAATATTGATAACTGCATCTTGGTTACATGTTGTAATGTATGAGATCATTAAATTAAATGACTAATACAAAGTTAGTGCAGGTTTATAGTATATTTTACATAAGGGGATGGTGAAATATATGTAACAGTATGAAATACAGAGAATAGCATAACTAAATATAATGCCAACATTTCTGATCTCACACTTCTACTGGATTATTGTGCTTATTTATTGTAATTGAATAGAAAAGAGTGGTAATGAAAACTCCACTTACCATGTGACCTGGCTCTTACTGGTTGAAGGTATACCCCCATCAGTCCTCTAATCGCACCAAACAAAACAAAACAAATATCTATGATGAAAAAAGATGATGATAGTTACTATATAAATTACAACAAAATGCCTCATTCATATATTTATCTGTATATATTTTAAATTTACAGAGCTAAACAATAGTGGACATTTCCTAAACATCTCGGCTGGCTGAGATGAGAAGGGCTTTGTCAATAGGGAACTGTGTATAGTAAATACCAGAATGCACATCTCACCAACGTTGGATGCTTATAGATGATGTTCCTCCATTACTTCCATGACAATCTTTCTTGGACCAGTCACAATCAAGTTGTATGCTGTTCTGAAGTCACAGTGAAGAATATTAAGTCCATTCACAGAAACAACAAACTGGCAGAGCTGAAAGAAAAGCACAATGCAAATATTTATGTGTTAAGTCATTCATAATGAAAGGATCATATTAAATACGCCATATTAAGAGGAGCTAGTTGTTTTAATTATGCTTTGATCATTAATAAAGAAACAAGATCAGAGAACAAACAAACTGTACGTTTTGTTCTATAGGCATGACAACCCATTAATTTATCTCACTTGGGCTCCTCACAGGGAGTAATCAGCCTGGTCTCCTTGAGGAGTATTCCAAGCCCAAATGCCATGAAATTCTACTCTGAATGGGAGAAGTTACAAATCCCAGGCGTATGTTGATCATTAACACAATCCATATTAACTCATTTATAATAGCAATATTCAATATTAAATTGACCTTTAAAGATTATTGTATCAGTCCCGAGTTGAGACAATTTCCCCCACTCTGATAAGGTCATAAAGTTGGCCGAGAGACAGATCTAAAAGGACATTAAGAACAATCTACTTAGATAAGAGGCTGCAACCACAGTAAATGCTTGTTACCAAAATATCTTAACACCACTTTAACATAAAGGTATTTCAGTACACAGTGTTCTTTACTTTGTTACATTCTTCTGAAGTATGACATTTTTCCAAAATTACAGCTGTGAATTTGTTACAAACATTTGAAACAACATGAAAACCTTTATAAAACAAGCAAATACAGAACAGAACTGGCTCATTCTCAGTTTGAGTTTCTCAAACCAGTGATAAGCTTATCCATATCATTCCTGTTTTAAGTCTCACTGATGCTTGTAGAGAAGCCCAGATTTTGCTCTTCGCTCACTCTCCCTCTGCAGCTTCTCTCAGATGAGGCTCAAGAGGGTTGAAACATACATCTGGGATGAACACTTTCTTCTGTTCTGAAACCAACCGCCCAGACACTTGAAGACTGCTCTGATAATTAGATCCAGACTTATATATGGAACAAACTATTTTTTTTATCATTCTCGGATGAAAGGTCTCTCCGTAATTTTCATAATACAATGTTCTGTTTGCTCAGATTGTAAGATATGGCTTATATAGAAGTCATTTTTCTAAACATTATGAGTCCGATTCAATTGCAAGCCCACATCTCACAGGACCCAGGCCGTATGTCTGCGGGTGTGCTGCAGGCTCCCATTCGTCTCTGATTCTGGAGCTATTCAATTGCTCAAGCCCGCAAGTTACTGGCCCAAAGCCGACTCCATAAACCATGCACTGGTTCGTAGCAGTTCAGGGCGGGAATATCATCAATTAGGCAAGACCGTAACCTCCCATTTTGAATCAGACAATATAAAATGAGACTGTTAATATTATGGCAGTAAAATATGGAGGTTACATGTCAATTAATTAGGTTCGGGGGTCCGGTATGCGCTCAGACTTGCAAAACCACAAAATACAGAATTATGAAAATTAATGCCAATACTGTTCTAGTCCATATGCGTGGCCTGATATGTATTAACTTATTGATTCCTGAGATCGATATAACCCCGAAATTTAACATACAAATAAATTGTATTTAATGCTGATTTGCGAGCTTGAGAGTGTTGTGCAATTAATTCTAATTTCCTACATCGCTTTCCCCAATATTTACAGTGCAGTAGTGATTTTTTTTTTGCATTTACAGTGCTACAAACAGGTGTTTAACCCCCTTGTGGGTCCTCTCTAGCACTCATAGGATTTTCTCCTTCCTTTGCCATTTATAGGTGTGAAAACATTTGCGGCCTTGGGGAATTGCAGCAATTGAATCTTGATTTGCGATTTTATCCATCGTAACTCTTGCAAAAGTGAAAGATCAAAGGCTTTGGGAGGTTGGAAGTTCTGGGTTTAACCATCGCAAAGTTTTCAAGGCTGTAACGCGTAACACGTTTGGAGCCCACAAAAAGATGCCAATTGAATAGCAAAATAACTTGCGGCCTCACTTACGGGCTACAGTAACTTGAGATAGCTCAATTGAATCAAGAACTATGGCTTTAATAAGTGTATTTTATAAATCTAACTTATCATATACATCTCTAGTGTTAATAATTGGTTATTTCAATGGTGTTTTTGTTTCCAGACATTATAAGAAATACCTCATGTATTTTTGGTATAAATTGAATAATAGGCCCACAAATGCATTCATTTTATATATATTTATGTGTGTGCATTACTGTAATTAGTTTGGGAAAATAATAAACCAGACCCTGCATAGTCATCTACTGTGATAAAAGGCAACATATGCAAGAAACCTTGCATCAAAATAACCCCAAGATTAAACTAGATCACAATTTGTCTTTCTTTACAGTACAAACAGTAAGCCTTAGGAAGGAATAATATTTGTTTATTTGGACAGCAGAAGTCAACCAACTATGGGGACCGAGAGCTAACTACATAACTTAGCTTATCACCACTTATGACTTACAGAGAGGATGGAACATAGCCAAATGGATAATAAAATTATAAATGTACTGTTCAAGAGAAAATGTACTGTGCTAGGAGTGCCTGAAGTCCAAGAGAAGTCCAGGAGACCAGGGAAAGAAGATTCTCATGGAAAATGAACTGGAGAAAATACTGACTTTAGGGGGTAGTATAATATATTTTATATAACATAATGTAGAATTCATATATGTTTTATTCTTATAAATATTGTTTTTATATTTATTGTCTTCTATCCATTTATCTAAAAGCCATCTTTTGATTGATGTACAATATATGTTTTTAATTATACCTTATTTGTCTGTTTGATTATTCACCGGCTCAAAAGAATATACTGTAATATAATATTGTAGTAGCCAATACATTATATTGTAATAGCCAAACCATTATATCTCATTTTTCAACATTCACTCAACACAAAAGGACATGTGCAGTAGTCTGGTCTTATCACACTTCATTTTGTCCTTATATAACCTTTCTGCAGAAGGTGGAGACACTTTATTAAAAATTTGTCAAAGGAATCATGAGAAAAGAAACATGAAAAAAAAACTGTTACAAGTTTTGTGAGGCATCAGATTTTAGAAAATCTTCAGTGGCCTTCATTTGCCAAAACCGTCAAGGACATTAGTCATTAGATTATAAGCAAGGCAAGCAGAACTATGGCTTATTACACAAATCATAATTATACAAATTACAAAATGCATGATTTTTCTACTACATAACAGAACATATTTTTTCTCTACAAATAATACAAAAATTATTTAAAAAATTATAACCGAAATTGCTTAACCCATGAGACTGAAAAGAGAGTCAATCACCTTCAACTCTTATTGTGGGGGCAACCAGCTTATACCCTGGTGATTATACACACTCTTCTGAGTCACCACCCTGTGGTGGCAAACCGCATATCAGCCTACAGGACAAAATAGAGGCAAAACCCAGGACATCCCAGAATCCAGAAACATCATCCAATGCAAATACTTGTAACTCTCCGCTGACATTAGGACACTTCTACAGACAACCGGAGAGTTTGATATTATTTGGACATACAAGTCTACAACCAGGCGCCCTGGCACAAAGCTACCGCCATTCTTGTGCATAATTGTAGCGACTTTTAATATGTAACACCCACAAACCCCTACCTGTGTAGGGGCACTTATATGAGCGAAGAGACAAGTCAATAGAGTGAACTGAAACTTTGATTACAAGGTTTATGAAGGAGATGGCAGGTGTCTCAACAAGGCGCAACACCAAAGACATACAAGCTTATTGCCCGCCGAGACACACCCCACAAGCTTCTCAACAAGCATCTACTCCGACAAAGCCCGCACCTAAATCCACCATGGAGACGTCTGCGCCAAGCACGAAGGCGGACATCCAGGATCTGAAAGATCTTATATCCTCTTTCAGATCAGAGATCAAAACGGAAATCCAAAAAGTGGCGACGGAGCTATCTAAGGAAATAAAGGTTGTAGATTCCAAAAGACAACTATAATGATCTACTTCGCGCACATAATCGGCTAGAGGAAGAGGTGGTTCTATTGAAAGAGGAACATGTCCACCAGCAGTCGGCCCAAGAAGACCTAGAAAACAGGTCGAGGAGACAAAATATCCGCATAAGGAATCTTCCTGAATCAGTGCGTGACCTCCCACAATACTTAACAGGGCTCTGCGAACTTCTTTTACCAGATATGAGTGAGGAGGACTTTAAGCTAGACAGAATACACAGAGCGATTGGTGGGCGTTCTTCCACTTCTGATCGTAAAAGAGACGTAATAGCACGATTTCATTACTTCTCCACTAAGGATAAGTTCATGAGAGCGGCCAGAGCTGGGATACCAGAGGTGGAGGGACATCAACCGAGCATCTTTTCCGACTTATCCTCAACAATATTGTTTAAAAGGAAAACGCTAAAACCCATTCTGGAAGTCATACTATCCCATGGCTGGAAATATTCATGGGGATTTCCTTTCCGGCTGAATATTTCCAAAGAAGGGAAAGCATACTTTGTTCGGTCTTTGGAGGAGGGAATCGCCCTATTATCATCTTGGAATATACAGCTACCGGACAACGTGAATCTACTCCCTGAGCCGGCTCAACGACAACGTCGAGGCCCGAGACCACTGAACATCCCAACAACCTGAACGTAGAGTTCCTTCCCACTTCTTTAACCTCATCATTTCATATGACACTCGTTCTGGACTTTATCCGTGTCAACTGGGACTTCGATCAGAGAATATCTTTCTGCAGTGATAATGTATCATTATCTCAGTTCACTTTATTTGTTTATGTAGACAAATAGGTTTACAAAGTTACTTGTTTCGTTAAAGAATGTAATAAATGTGCCCCTACAGGGTTATGTTGTATTTTTGCTAAGCAGGCGAACCATCTCAGTATCCATTGGTTAGGATACTAGGTGGCTCACCGTTTAAATTTGAGAGGACAGCGCTTGCTCTCCTCTAAGTAAGTTAAATTACTGTTATTTCCAATATAAAACAACAGGAATAAAAGTAGTTCGCATTTTAAATCAAGGTGTACTGGTGACACCAAGTTGTATGTGCGGTATCCACAGGTATCGCTTAACTCATCCGAGACATCAATAGAATAGTTAACTATATACAACATAGTTTGCTCTAAGAGTTTCTGAACCCAATTTTTTTTTTTTGTTCATTTTATTTAATTTAAAAATAAAATAAAATTCTCTGCGGTTTCTCATCTTTCTTATCTTTGTTCTTCGTTCCCTCCCTCTAGCGCTTGGCTCTCAGGCTCCAACAACACAACTACTGTATCTTATATCAGCAATCTTCTCCGCACCTCGTCTCTTAACAGTCCTGTCCTGCTGTGGGGTAAGTCATGGATATTAAAATAATTTCGCACAACACTCAAGGTTTGAATGAGCCAGTTAAGAGGGGAATAGCCATTAAAGAATATCTTAGACTAATTGCAGACATAGTTCTATTACAAGAAATTCATTTAAAAAAAAATTCAATACCCAAATATTGGGGGGGAAAATACTCGCAAGCATACCATGCTACTGCATCAGAAAAAAAGAGGGGTGTCTCAATCTTGATTCATCATAGGCTAAATTTCCAACACACTTCCACTCAAAAAGATAAAGATGGTAGATATATAGCTATACAGGGCACCATCAACGATAGACCAGTGTCACTGCTTAATGTATACGCACCAAACGCGGACCAATATATTTTCTTTCACAGAATCTCAAACTTAATCTCCCATTGGCAACAATCCATCAGTATTATAGGGGGAGACATGAATGCAGTCTTAGACCCAGTTAAGGATAAGAGTGGGCCATCTGCCCCATCCCTAGTTCTCACATCTACAAAAACACTTAAAATGCTGCTGAAAAATAACTGCCTATTCGACGCATGGAGGGAAATGCATCCAAAGATAAGGGACTACACCTTTTACTCGGCCAGACATAAATCCCATTCACGCATTGATTATAGACTATTACAGCAACAACTGGCCTCTAACCTACTGGATGCGTCAATCCACCCTATTTCGTGGTCCGACCATGACCTAGTTAGTATATCATTATGCGACTTATTGCCAAAGGGCCGATCCCCCTCGTGGTCGTTAAATCCAGCACTACTTAACGATCCAGTAGCTAAAGAAACAATCAAACAAGCACTAGTGGATTATTTCTCACTGAATAGCGGTGGTGAAGTAGATGGGATGGGGGTGTGGGCAGCACATAAGGCAGCAATAAGAGGGGTCTGTATTCAACTAGGATCAGCCGCAAAAAAAACAGATCACGGTCAAATAGATAAATTGAACAAGAAAATATCAGACCTCCAAAAACTGTTCTCTACACAGCACTCGCATCAAACTTACAAGGAGATACTTAAGTGCAAATATGACTTGAATGTGATTCTGAGAAAGAAAATGGTGACTATCCTACAGCGCACACAATCTAAATTCTTTAGGCACTCCAATAAGCCAAACACAATGCTGGCTAGTAGACTCCAACAGCAGAGGGCTAATTAATTTATTCCTAAATGATTAACTAAGCAAAACAATACTGTATACCAACCAGATCAAATTGCAAAGACTTTTCCACAATTTTACACTGACTTATATTCAACCCCCGCCCATTCTGGGACGCAAAGTCATAAATCCCACATTAATGATTTTTTAGCATCAATTGAAGTCCCTCAATTTGATCCAGTTGAAGGGGACTCATTAACATCCCCGATTTTGGCAGATGAAATTAGAATAACAATTAAAGCTACTAAAGCCCACAAGGCCCCTGGTCCGGATGGTTTCACTAACTTTTACTATAAGCAATATATGGAGACCCTTTTGCCTCATCTTCAACTCTTGTTCAATGATTTTCTTTCAGGAAAAAACATGAAAAGGGAATTTCTGGAAGCAAAAATCATTGTGTTGCACAAAGAAAACAAAGATCCTACGCAGTGCAGTAGCTACAGGCCTATAGCTCTAATCAATAATGATATTAAACTGTACTCCAAGATTCTAGCCAACAGACTGGCTTAGTTGTTGCCATCCGTGATTCATCCGGACCAGGTAGGCTTCATGCCAGGAAGGGAAGCACCTGATAATATAAGGCGAATACTAAACCTTATGGGCATAGCCTCTAATAAAAAGCTGCCCCTAATGCTATTATCCCTTGATGCCGAAAAGGCATTCGATAGAATTGATTGGATATATATGAAAGAGGTACTATTTCGATTTGGCTTAAGCGAAAGCTTCCTAAAGAGCATTATGACATTGTACTCAACTCCGAGAGCATATATCTCCTACCAGGGATTTAGATCGCAATCATTTGATATAGCTAGAGGTACAAGACAGGGATGTCCACTATCCCCCTTATTATTCGCATTGTGTCTTGAACCTTTGGCTATAGCACTCAGGGAATCTCCAGGTATTAACGGAATCAAGCTGGGGGTAAAGAATACAAGCTTAGCCTCTTTGCGGACGACATCTTACTTACCATTACAGATCCGTTAATTAGCTTACCTAGTTTGTTTCAAATACTGAATAAATTTGGTCAAATATCAGGTTTCAAAGTAAATACAAATAAAAGTGAGGCACTTAACGTTTCTTTGCCCAAACAGCTTGAAACTTTTCTTTTAAATGGTCCCTAAACTGTGTCAAATATTTGGGAATTCAAATCCCTAGAACTTCTAAATTAATTTATGAGGTTAATTATCCCAACATGTTAAAAGAAATCTACAAAGAACTTCATATTTGGTCCTCACTTAAAATATCGTGGTTTGGTAAAATTCATGCCGTTAAAATGAACACACTCCCTAAATTATTATATCTTTTTCGGACTATACCGACGACAATTAAATTAAAAGACATAGCTGCCATGCAAAAGGCAATTTCAAGTTTCATCTGGGGTAATAAGAAGCCTAGGATAAACAATGTAACTATGACGGCATCAAAAAAGAGAGGAGGATTAGCTACACCTGATTTGTTGAGATACTATAAAGCAGCAAGACTAGCCCAGTTGACTAAATGGTATTTTAAGGACTCCCCACCAGTTTGGGTCGAATTAGAGCAATAAGTACTTCAAGAACAAAATATTATACTGAGTTAGACACTAGGGCTTAGTGTACACTATGTGATTAACCTGCAACCATTACCAGTGTGTGTAAGTCACTCTATCACACTGTGGAAGCAGATTAATAAAAGAATCAGACTGTTAGAAGATGGCTCGTGGTTATCACCATTATGGTTACCCCATAAAGACCCATCAATTAATAAAAACTCCATATTTGCTTGGTGGGTTGAGAACCGATTTACAATTGTAGCAGATGTACTGCTGGATTGCCAACATTGGTCCCCGTCGGAATTCAGGACACATTATCAACTTCCACACAAAGAATGGCTTAACTTGATGTTGATTAACACCAGGATAGGTCAAATTACAAAAGACAATAAGTTAGCTAGTAAAACTCCCTTTGAACAATGTTGCTTGCTTAACCCTAAGGGTAAAAAAAACATCACAACGCTTTACAACTACCTAAATGATGAGATCACTCCTAACAAATTGCCTTACAGATCAGCATGGGAAGATGAACTTAACGTGGTCCTAGACGATAAACAATGGGGACAAATTTAAAAAAACGCAGCAAACTCCTCCTTAAATATTACACTGAGGGAAAATGCATATAAAACCGTTTTGAGATGGTATCTGACACCAGCTAGACTTAAAGTCGCGAATCATTCAGCAGATGGAAACTGTTTCAGAGGATGTAACACAACAGGCACTCTAAAACATATGTTGTGGGACTGTTCCAAAATTAAGCACATATGGTCTGCAACATACAATACACTGGAGACATTATGGGACACAAATATTCCTCAAAAACCAGAGGAGGCGCTATTAGGGTTACCGATTCCAGGATTACCAAAAACAGCCCAGTTTCTATCTAACCAGATATTTTTAGCAGCCAGAAACATAATTGCTAAGCATTGGAAATTAACTATTCTAACATATGAAGAGGTCTTACGTAAAATCTATTTCATCCACTCAATAAGTGTCTTATCTGCAGAAATTGATGTGAGATACAGAAGGTGGGCCTCATGTTGGGACATTTGGATCCTGAGAGCCGACAGGTGAGGTTGGTAAGATCCTATTTTGTTAAATGGGCTATTCTCCCCCCCCCCCTTCTTTTCCCCCCCCCTCCTTTTCTTTCCCTCTCTCTCTCTCTGTACTTTTCTCTGTGTTATTTTATTTATTTAGTTATTTATTTATTTTATTCTTTGGTTATTATTAAAACTATCTCGGATACGCTTTAAGTGCACATAGACAACTTAACTATAATATAAAAAAAAATAATTGAGAAAGGTTTGAAGAAAAAATGTTTATGACAATTCATACCATATAACCGTAATATGTTTTATCTTGTTTCTATGTTGGCTGTTTCGTTTTATTTGTTTTTTTTTTCCTTCAAAGTTTACCCTGCGATAGTATAATTCTCTTTTCTCACAATAAAAATTATTTAAAAAAAAAAAAAATTATAACCTTCACCACAAAATCTATAATATAAATCTGCCATCACTAAGGTAATTTAAGATGCAACTAACTATGTTAACCTTGGAATGCACAAAATTATAAGACACCCAGATTGTAAAGGCTGATTACAAGGAAAAAAACCTTTACACACAATAATACATATTTTTGATAACATTTTTAAAGGAATATGGAAGATTTCCGGGTTTTACTAGGTATATAATATCCCTGTGTCTCTATTTACACTTATGTACTTTTGTTTTAAGTTATTTAAAAGTGTTTCTAAGCTCGTTTTTTACTGTCTAAAATAATGCAAACAGTACCTTCTTGGGTATACAGATTTAGATACATTAAATACCTAGTTGTCACAAGGAGGGATCAGATGGACCGGCCAGTAAATGGAGTCCACAATTAGGTGCTCTCCTATGCATCTTTGTGTGTATCAGTGCTAGATATTCTGCCGGAAGGAGGCTTGCTTCAGGATCAATTGAGAGCAGGAATGCAGTTCTGGATCATAGATGCAAGATTCCTTTGTAGTTGAATATGAGCACTATAAAGGAGTGACTATAAAGTTCTTTCTCATCTCTCAGACATACAGTTGACAAAACTGTATACTTTAAAAAGGGGTAATGCCCTTTATTGAAACATGGTAGAATATACATGGTGGAACAAAAAGGTCCCGGTATTTGAATTAGTTTGGGTGCAGAGTAACAACAGTTAACATATTAAATATAAGAAGGCCAGCTAACCTAATTATTCAGAAGGATGCCCCATTGTGTGAGTTTCACAGTGGGCCTCTTAAACCTGTCCTAGTAAACAATAGTTGGATCACAGTATATGAATAACAAATATATATTGTGTCCCACTTTGAATGTCTAAAAATAAGTTCAAATACGTATTTCCTGCTCAGGTTTCCCAGAAAAACAATTATTGCATTACACTCTGGGGAATGGAGCAGGGACATGCAAATGAGACCCCACTGCAATTTTACTCTTAAATCCAAAAAACAGTGTTTACATGACCTCCTGCTATGCACATGTTTGCTGTATTACACAGTTTAAATTTAGCACAGGATGGATTATGCACAAACCAGGATACCTACCCACAGATGGCATTGTTTAGGTGGTTCTGTTTCTCATGTGTGTGGGGCTGGTTCCTAGATGGTTCCCCACACTTCAGAGATCTATTTTAAGAACGGAACAGTGCGGTCTATGGGTAGGTCTCTTGGATTTTTGGCCCACCATAAACTAAATTATTGTAGTGGTATGTATATATATATATATATATATATATATATATTTATATATATATATATATATATATATATATATATATACTGTGGACCCTTGGTACTCAGCATAAATCCCTACCGGACAGCAGGTTGAGTACTAAAAACGATGAGTACCAAACAAACTTTTCCCGTATCGATCAATGTAAATTTAAATAATTTGTTCTGAACCCCAGAAATTTCACATTTTAGTTTGAACTGATGGTGCTGTTTTTTTATACAAAACCTTAAATAATAACATAAAAAACAATACCTAGATGAAAAAAAATAGAATTTAACTTCACTTTAACTGTACTGAGTGGACTTGAGAGCCCAATGGGGATGGTGACGACATAGAGAAGGAGAAGGAGGAGAGAGGTTATTGCTTGGAAGGGAAGTTCTCTTCCATTAAAACATCAATGGATCTTTCTCTTTTATGTCTCTTTACACCAAAGAACCCTGCTGGAGACTCTCATGTAGGGAGTTTCACTAGAAACCTATCAAGACAAACTTGCTTTTGCCATCGTTTCAAAATATTTCTGAAGTAAGACATTGTTTGATAATAAAACAAGTCCACATTTTCTTGAGCTATGTCAGGGTGATACTTTTTGATAAAATGTTGTAATTCAGTCCATGTAGCACACATTTCTTTGATCAGTGCAGTAGGTACTTCCTCCCTTCCCTCCTCTTCACCTGAAGACATTTCCTCAGCCACTATCTGTTGCTACTCCCTTTGAAGTTCCTGAGTGCTGAGCTCTTGTCTGCGCTCATCCACTAACTCTTCGTTGTCTTCATTACTCATCTCTAGGACCATGGATTTGCCCAGAGACACAATGTCCTCCACTATATGGCTAAGCTCAACCTCCAAGTTCCTCAAAGTTACAGCTTCTGGCCACAATTTCCTCCAGGCACAGTTCATGGTCTTGTCTATCAGTGTGACACAGTGGAGGATATTGAAATGGTCCTTCCAGAACTCTCTGTGTCAACTCAGTATCCAAAGACACATAAAAAACTCCTGAAAGAGGGCCTTGGTATACAGTTTTATGAAGTATGAGATGACCTTCTGGCCCATGGGTTGGATCAGACGACTTGTGTTAGGGGCAAAAGTTAGGGGCAAGTTATCCTCCAAGTCTGGACGGTAAACAGGAGCATTGTCCATTATTAACAGAGACCACAGAGGCAGTTCTTTTTCCTGCAAATACAGTGCCTTGCAAAAGTATTCACCCCCTTGACTTTTTACCTATTTTGTTACATTACAGCCTTAAGTTCAATGTTTTGTTAATCTGAATTTTATGTGATGGATCAGAACACAATAGTCTAAGTTGGTGAAGAGAAATGAGAAAAATATATACATAAAACTATTTTTTAGAAATAGAAAACGGAAAATTGGCATGTGCGTATGTATTCACTCCCTTTGTTATGAAACCCATAAAAAGCTCTGGTGCAACCAATTACCTTCAGAAGTCACATAATTAGTGAAATGATGTCCACCTTTGTTCAATATAAGTGTCACATGATCTGTCATTACATATACACACATTTTTTGAAAGGCCCCAGAGGCTGCAACACCTAAGCAAGAAGAACCACTAACCAAACACTGCCATGAAGACCAAGGAACTATCCAAACAAGTAAGGGACAATGTTGAGAAGTATAAGTCAGGGTTAGGTTATAAAAAAATATCCAAATCTTTTATGATCCCCAGGAGCACTATCAAATCTATCATAACCAAAGGGAAAGAACATGGTACAACAGCAAACCTTCAAAGAGACGGCCGCCCACCAAAACTCATGGATGGGCAAGTAGGGCATTAATCAATGAGGCAGCACAGAGACCTAAAGTAACTCTGGAGGAGCTGCAGAGTTCCACAGCAGAGACTGGAGTATCTGTACACAATAAGCCGTACGCTCCATAGAGTGGCTAGAAGAAAGCCTTTACTTTCAGCAAAAAACAAAATGGCATGTTTTGAGTTTGCGAAAAGGCATGTGGGAGACTCCCAATATGTATGGAGGAAGGTGCTCTGGTCTGATGAGACTAAAATTGAACTTTTCGTCCATCAAAGAAAATGCTATGTCTGGCGCAAACCGAACACATTACATCACCCAAAGAACACCATACCCACAGTGAGACATGGTGGTGGCAGCATCATGCTGTGGGGGTGTTTTTCAGCAGCCGGGACTGGGAAACTGGTCAGAGCTGAGGGACAGATGGATGGTGCTAAATACAGGGATATTCTTGAGCACAATCTGTACAACTCTGTGCGTGATTTGAGGCTAGGACGGAGGTTCACCTTCCAGCAGGGCAATGACCCCAAACACACTGCTAAAGCAACACTTGAGCGGTTTAAGGGGAAACATGTAAATGTGTTGGAACGGCCTAGTCAAAACCCAGACCTCAATCCAATAGAAAATCTGTCGTCAGACTTAAAGATTGCTGTTCACAAGCGCAAACCATCCAACTTGAAGGAGCGATTGAGCAGTTTTGCTAGGAGGAATGGGTAAAAATCCCAGTGGTAAGATGTGGCAAGCTCATATCCAAAGCGACATGGAGCTGTGACTGCCGCAAAAGGTGGCTCTACAGAGTATTGACTTTAGGGGGGTGAATAGTTATGAACATTGACTTTTTCTGTTATTTTGTCCTATTTGTTGTTTGCTTCACAATAAAAAAGAAATCCTCAAAGTTTTGGGCATGTTTTATAAATTAGATTATGCAAATCCTCAAACAATCCATGCTAATTCCAGGTTGTGAGGAAACAAAAACGAAAAATGCCAAGGGGGGTGAATACTTTTGCAAGGCACTGTATATTTTGACAGTGGCGCCAAACACTTTGTTCATCCATTCAATGAAGAAGTGCCTGGTTACCCAGGCTTTGTTGATGGCCCTCCACAATACACATTTTCACTTTTGAAACTCTGGGGTTCTCACTGTGATAGACTAGTAGAGGCTTAAGGTTTGAATCCCAACTAGAATTCCTACACACCAACTGAATTGGCCTGTGCTTCATCGGCTTGTGCCCTGGCAATGTCTTCTCTTCTTGAGTGATGATGGTTCTGTTAGGCATTTCCTTCCAAAATAAACCGTCTTTCACAGTTGAAGACTTGTTGGGGAATAAAACACTCAGAATTCGAATTAGTAGCAGAAAAGGAGTGGTACTGATGTTACTGAAAATAAATCAGACCGCAGAAAATACTCTATGTCCTAACTGATATGGAAAGACTTCATGACCTTAATATGAAGACGATAAATGAATCAGATAGAGGAAAATCTGTAGCTTATGTAAACATTCTTGCATGAAATAATCCCAAAATAAACATTAATAAACTTACCCCAAAGTTTGTAAAATGTTCTCAGTTTTCTGGCAGTTAATTTTGAGAAGCAATGAAACTGAAAAAGCCAGCTAAATTAGCATAAAATGTATAATTGGTTATAGTCAATTAGAGGCATCTACAACATTGTAGTAAAGTATAGGGCTTCAGTCTCTGCAGCAAAGCATCATGAGATTTGTAGGTTGTTTTTTTTTGTTCCCAACATCCCCTTATGGCACTTATTTTTCATGCAAACACAACATTTTAAAGGTATATGGACATTTTTCTTGTTTTTAACTTTTTCTAATCTAACACATGCTTCTTATATGAAACAATGGTTAATTCTATACATATATAGATTTATTTTACTTAAAAAATGGTTTCCACATCCCTTAGGTGCCTACATAGACACCTCATACTAACCAATTGAGAAAATGCATTCAATTATTATAACCCTATATTAATCTTCCAGCCATGGTGCAGAGATCCAGAGCAGCATTACTTGAGCTACTTCCATCCAGAAAGGAGAGAGAAAAAAAGAGAGAGAGATGGAGAGAAAGAGAAAGGAGAGATAGATTGAGAGAGAGAGAGAGAGAGAGAAAGATATACAGATGGAGGGAGACAGGAAGGAAGGAGAGAGATGGAGGCAGATGGGGAGAGAGAAGACAGAGAGAGGGAGAAAGAGATGAGAGGGAGAAAGAGAGAGGAGACAGAAGGAGAGGGGGGAGAGGGAAGGAGAGAGGACAGGGATATAGAGGGAGGGAGAGAGATGGAGAGAAGGGAGAGACAGAGAGAGAGAAAAGGGATAGATAGAGAGGGAGAGAGAGGGAGGGAGAGAGAGGATGTAGAGGGAGGGAGAGAGTGGTGGAGAGAGAGAAAGGAGAGATGGAAGTAGAGAGAAGGGAGAGGGAGAGAGAGGGAGGAGAGAAAGGGAGAGCAATGAGAGGGTGAGGGAGGGAGGGAGAGAAAGTAGAGAGGAGAGAGAGATGGAGAGGGAAGAGAGAGCTGGAGAGACAGAAAAAGGAGAGAGAGGGAGAGAGAGAAAAAGAATATAGAGGGAGGAAGAGAGAGAGAGACATAATAGAGAGAGAGGTAGAGAGAAAGGGTAGAGAGGGAGAGAGATTGAGAGAGAGAAAGGAGAGAGGGGTGGAGAGAGAGAAAGAAAGTAGAGAGAGATGGAGAAAGAGAGGGAGAAAGAAAGGAAAGAGAGGAGACAGAGAGAGAGAGAGAGGGAGCAGACAGAGGGAGAGGAGAGAGATGTAGAGATGGATGGGGGAGAAAGAGAGAGAGAGAGACAGAAAGGAGAGAGAGGGAGACAGAGAGAGAAAGGAGAGAGAGGGAGACACAGAGAGAGAGGAGATAGAGTCTGTATGAGATCACACAATTCAGAAACTCAACTAGCTTCATACAATGTGAGAATGAACATATAGGATAGAGAGGGAGAGAGAGAATGAACATCTACATTCACACAAGGAAGACAACAAGCTTCCTGCAATGCAGAGGACTCATACATTGTTTCACACAGTGCTGAGAATGAACATCTATATTCAAAGTGGGCAAAGTGGTTCAGAGAGGAAAGTCAGAGGTGGCCAAGGCAATGACAAATCCATTCCTGTAATCAAGACCTATTTGCACAATCTGCAGCCCTATTAAATTCCTGCAACGTTGAAAACCGTAGCCCATAACATAGCCTGTAAGACTTGCAGCTATTAAATTGGCCCTGTAAAGCAACCCGCCAATGACTTGTGGGGTGGGAAAAGGCTATGGAACATGGAAATTTGAACTGCGCACCCGCAAATCATTTGATCTGTCAAGCCCGTAACTGTTACATTTCCCATCAAGCTATTAAATTGCAACTAATTCACTGGCATTCAAGCCCGTAACCCGCAAATGGAGCCAAGAAGCCAATGGGTACTAGAGAGGACCCGCTAGGGGGATAAAGTCCGATCCGCAATGTGTTAATACATATAATGGAACTCACATGGACTAGAATATCATATTTACGGCTTTATCAATATTGAATTATTTCAGAGATGTGGGTTTGATCGTAACTCGTAATTGAAGCCTGTAAGACTTTGAAATCAAACCTCCATTTTTCAGTGACGTCATGATGACTATCTCTGTTGCCATTGGCTCCATCTAAACCCGTAACTACGGGTTTGACTAATTAATCATGTTCACGGCCGCACATCCAACGTTTGACAAATGGTTTACAGGTTTGGGTTTCAAGCCAGTAACTCGCGGCATGTTCTAATTTAATAGCTATGTAATGCAGCCGAATTTCAATCCTGCAGCCCTTGCGGGCTTCTAATTTAATAGGGCTGCTTGTCAAGTAAAACTATACTATTTTGTTGGGTATGTTGAAGAAGTACTATTATAATACAATCTTGCCACTTAATGTCTCTTGCACAAACATATGAATCTGCTCTCTCCTTTAAAATATGTCCTTGAACCCAAGGGGACTATTTACTCCTTTCAAAGTAATTTGACCTTGAGCACTATAAGCTGAAGAACACACATGAGCAATGTGTCTGCCCTCCTTGTTACATCTCTATTTATAGAATATCGGTGTTATATAGATTGTACTTAAAATATACAGTACCTTCACCCCTGCAGCAGCTGCAGGACCATTTGTATCTACTGCTTGAATATGGCATGGCGCATTCCCACGTACCACAAACCCCCATCCTAATGCGTCACTGACAATCTACAAGAACAAAATATATTCTTACATACAATATATATATATATATATATATATATATATATATATATATATATATATACATATATATATATATATATATATATTGGCAAAAGCTGCATTGAAGTATAGTTAAGGTTGCAGTGCACAATGGGGCAATGTTATTTCTGATGACATCATTCATGACATCTTCTATGACAGTAGGTGACATCATTCATGACATACCATATGATATAAATAATGAAAGCAGCTATGCCATCACTCATGACATCACATATAATATGGAAAATAACATAATCCATTATATTACTGATGGAACCACACTAGACTCCTATGATGTCGCTTTACTGTAACATTATTCTTACAAAATATTATTAATTTATGAGACACAAAATAATGAAACATTGATATTTAAAACTAGTAATAATGCACATGACTGAAATGATTTTTTTAAAAATAAATATAATAGAGTTTTGACTTAGGCACGCCATAGTACTTTGTTAGCCATAGAACAAAAGAAATCTGATACAGAGTTGATACATATTAATGGATAACTGTGTCAGTCATTAAAAGGTATAATCTGTATTAATCTGTTTGCTGTCCTCATCAAAAAGATAAACCTGCTGTTAACCTTCTAACTATAGAGCAGTAATTCACAGTCCTCTCCCCAAGGCCCACCAAACATAGCATTAGTTATGTTTCACACTGTGTAAATAAAAATCAGACAAATACAGGTTACATAGCATGTTGAATATTAATTGTCTCACTTATATTAAGTGTTACACCTAAATCTTGGCCTGTCTGGTGGGCTTTAAGAAGAGTTGTTGGAACCACCATGAAATGTATATACCATATGAAACACAATTTTAAATCTATATTTCATTTTTGATGGAACAATATCAAGTGTAAAGTTAAAGGGACATTTACCTCACTATAAGTGCTCTTCGTTGTTTGAAAGAGCACAATATTCTATGTTTAAGTGATCTATTGCGTTTTTTTAATTAAACTAAGAACCGTAAAAAATGTGCAGTGTGCAGTGATTTACAGCATCTGCCGGGACCAGGGAAGAGCTGTTCCAAGCTCTGTGTGAACAGAAAGAATTATGGTTTAACTCTGCTTTATTATTATTATTATTATTATTATCTTTATTTATATCGCGCCAACATATTCCGTAGCTCTGTACAGGGGTTGAGTACATAGCAGAAAACAAATTAAACACCTTGTAAATAATGGAGGGCCCTGTTTTTGAGGATAAAATCAAATGTACATAGAGCTTGTTTCCAAGGCACTGACACAATATTGAAAACTCGCAAACTTACAGCCTAAGGCCCTCATTCAATTGCAATTTGGCCAATTGAATAGGGCTCAAAATAAGCACATAACATATATTTTTTAAAGAAGTTTTCATTTAGTGAGCATCTATTCAAAAGCAAGGTTTTCACTAACTAAAAACTTATTTTAAAAAAATATGCTATGTGCTTATTTAGACCACCAATCAATTGACCAAATCGCAATTGAATGAGGGCCTAAGGGTTTATGTGTGATACAAGAGGGTGACAAATGCAATTGAAAGTAATTGGTTCAGTAACGTGGAGGGGTCTGTGTGTTGTACTGTAGATTGTGGGTGTAGGTGTTATTAAGCTGTGGAGTGTGCACTTGTACATGTTAAGGCTGAAGGTGATAAGTTTTTTTAAATAGGTGTGTTTTTAATAATTTCTTAAAGGTTTTGAGGCAGGAAGATAGTCTAATGGAGCGGGGCAAGGAGTTCCAAATAGATGGGGAAGCACGAGAAAAGTCTTGAAGACAGGAGTGAGAGGAGCTGATGAGAGAGGAGGAAAGAAGAAGGTCGTTAGCAGAACGAAGGGGGCAGTTGGGAGAGTATTTTGAAACAAGAGCAGGGATATAAGGGGGTGCACTGTTGTTGAGGGCTTTATATGTTAGGGTCATGATTTTAAATTTGATTGGGGAAGCTATGGGAAGCCAGTGAAGTGATTGACAGAGAGGCGCTACAGACACTGATCGTTTGGTATTGAAGATGAGTCTAGCAGAGGCGTTCATTATGGATTGGAGGGGAGACAGACGAGAGATGGGTAGGCCAGCAAGGAGGGAATTGCAGTAGTTGAGTCGAGAGATGATGATAGAGTGTATTAGAATTTTAGCTGTGTCTTCTGTAAGATGATGACGAATTTTGGAGATGTTTTTTAGGTGAAACTGACATGATTTTGTTATTGCTTGGATGTGAGGAATAAAAGAGAGGGCAGGATCCAGTAGAACCCCAAGACAATGGGCCTGGGAGGTGGGAGTGATGATGGTGTTGTCAACAGTGAGAGATCTTTGACGTGTGGAAGCTTTAGTAGAGGGTGGAAAGATTAGGAGTTCAGTCTTAGACATGTTGAGTTTGAGTTGAAGGGTGGACATCCAGGAGGATATGCTAGAGAGGCAGTTGGAAACTTGAGCTAAAAGAGAGGGGGATAGATCGGGTGCAGAGAGGTAGATTTGAGTATCATCTGCATAGAGATGATACTGAAATCCAAAGGATTTTATAAGGGTGCCAAGGGAGGAGGTGCTTTCAGGAATGTCATCAGCCATCAGTTAACCCCCAAGTACCATATTTGTGAGTTTATAGCAGTCATGTCCCTGCACAGATGAATTTGGGAAGGGTTAACCATCTTTCTGATTTGCTCTCTGCACCCAGCTCTTGCTGTCAGTCTCTCTGGAGGCATGCCTAATTCTCATGTAAACAGAACTTTATTTATGTTTTTTTTCTGTACACAAAGCACCTATTTCAAAAATTCAAAAATGATTTCAACATGTTTTCAGGAGTATATTACAGTGGTGTGCTCCAAGTTGTGCTGAATTACCTGGCAACCTTAAGTGTGCAACAATTAAAAAAAAAAAAACTTTAATAAATTGGTTTAGATCTATTTATCAAATTAAAATTTTGGTGCTTAACACCTGATATAACATATTACAATTTAGCAAACAAAAAAAAGTTAATTTACATATTATCTTTATTAGTGGCTGCACAAAATGTGCTTGCTTCTTAAATACTACAAGAAAAACCTCCTAGTAGTGCTACTAATATGGGGATAGCTAAGTATAGACAGCAGGATGTGAAAGTCTATGTAAATAATAATAGTGAGCTCATTTATAAATAAGGATAAATAGAAGCAAGAAGTGTGTAAAAATGAAGTAATCAGTGTGTGAATACTCAAAGACAGTATTAACGGGGCTTACAAAGAAATGCCAAAAAAAGGGATATAAAAGTAAGTTGGCAAGGTGATAGATATTAGATCAACGGAGTGAGATAATTAGCTAAATGACTTCTGTGTTTATATGAATCTATTGAAATGTGAAACAAAATATACATATTCTGCTGGAATATAATCTTAACACAAATAAACAATCCTCATATATACAAAAAATGTAAATCATTGGATTGTAGCACCAACTTGAAAAGGTAAGTAAAAATAAAATCATATCCCTCTGAAAACAAAAGACGAGCCTTGCTACTATGCGGCTAACAAAAGAAATGTCACTCTGTTGGTAAATGAGCAGAGCACATTATCATGTCCCTTAAAGTGTAGACTTACAATAATATGTGTGGTAATTGATAATAAGGCTTTATTGTACCCCCTGTTTTTACCTAACTGGTAATTTATAAGACATAGGGGATACCCTATGGAGGGAGCCTTTGTTTGTTAGAATCCGGACATTTGAGTAATGCTCATATCAGAAAAAAGAATCTAATACTGCATATAACACATAAAAAATATATATATAGAAAAAGAGGGACTATACCATGCTTTCATTGCTCATATATCATTTCTCCCCTGCAAGGCTCGCTCTGGATAATCTGGCTTCCCCTGACCGGTTTGTTACTGCATGTGTAACTTTTTCAAAGGTAAGTCTGCCAGGTCTTTTTGTAGTATTTAAAAAGCAATCACATTTTGTGCAGCTACTAATAAAGATAATATGTAATTATTATTATTATTTTTTGGATAAAATGTAATATGTTAATTGGTTTAGACAAGCACGTACAGGGTTGATTTACATTAAATATAGCACGTGTCGTGAGATGGCTTTGTGGGTATATAAGGTGACGTGGGGATTCTGAAAACATATCAACCCTCATTATATTGGGTAAAACGTGATTTATCTGACTTTGAAAAGGGGGGTGATCATTGGCTTTTGGCCTAAGGGTGGCAGTATTTCTGAAACAGAGCAGTTTGTGAACTGTTCTCGTTCTTCCGTGGTTAAAGTGTTTCTTGACTGGACAAACGGCACCATTCTGAATAAACGGCACCATTATGAATAAACGGCACTGCAGCACACCATGTGCCATTGATGTCAGAGGTGAACATTGGCTGCAAAGTTGTGTGAAGTCCAACCGACACGCTACAGCTGAGCAACTCATCATCCAAAAGGACCAAGGGGCTACCAGGCGTGTGTCTAAAATGACAGTACAGCCAACCTTTTGCACATGGGGCTCCAAAGCAAACAGCTGGAGACTGCACTCATCATCAGAAATGGTTTCAATCTGCATGACAGTACCGAAATTGAACCTCTTCTGATTGGCAAAGGGTTGCCTTCTCTGTTTAGTTATGTTTTCTGCTCCATCAACAAGACAGATGTTGGCGTGTCAGGCATGAAACCTCCAAGAACCAATACACTGTATCCACTGTTGGAAGCACACAAGCTGGTGGCAGCAGCGTTATGATCTGGGGAATGTTTTCTTGGCATTGTCTGGGTCCACTCATACCTCTGGGAGGCACTCTCCACTGACTGGGTTATCTATCCATCCTTGCTCATCAAGTACATGTTGACTGTCTTCCCCGGAGCGGATGGAATATTCCAGTAGGACAATGCAACATGTCATACGACCAGAATTGTTCGGGAGTGTTTGCAAAAGCACAACAAAGACTTGCAAGTTCTTCCCTGGCCTCCAAGTTCCCCCGGACTTTAACCCCATCAAGCACCTGTGGGACAAACTCAATCGCCATGTTCACCATATGTAAGGCTCCACCACGCACTCTTCAGCAGCTGCCGGATGCACTGATGTCTGCAAGACTCCAAATACCCTTGTTAACCTTCCAGCATCTTATTGACTCACTACCACACCATCTAGCTGCTGTCCATGCTGCACACGGAGGTTATTGAAGATATTATCTGGTAGTCATAAAAACATGATTTGACTGTATATATAAAAATACAATTTTAATTCATATTATATGTGACGTTATTTATACCATATGTGATGGTTTCACTTAATGTTATAGATGATGTCATTAGAAATACCTTTGTAGGGAAAGGAGGGATGTTAAGGTTGCATGCTACCTTAGCTTCCAAATTTCCTATGTTTCCAGCCTTAAGTTGCCCATCCTGTGGCGCAACCTTAACTATGCTTCAATGCAGTTTTTGCCAATAAATTTCCAGCGTTTACTCAATTTCATTATAACTGTGTGTAACACCTATTTCTGCATAAAGAAGGAGTACTGACAAGTAGCACTGATGATACCTCTAATATTTAATATCTCTATATACCTAAATATAAAAAAATATACTGAGGAGAGTAAGCAGAGGGGAAATCTAAAACAACTTTCCAAATCACTTAACACAAGCTACCGTTAGAGTCTTCCTTGTGTAGGGAGCTCCCGGTGAAAGAAGTTCATCTAGTGTAATGGGTCTCCTCAACACTGCAAAGAAAAAGAAAGTGTTGTAGGCATAAATAACAATATACAAGACAATATGTTATTTTGTTCTTTTAATATGTCATTTAGTTTCATTACAGGGACACTGAAGTCACCACATGTGTTCTGAACCATCAGAGAGAGGAAAAGCATGTGGAAAAAGTACTTTCCTTTTTTTGAAATAGGTTCTAAATTAATTGAGTAATGAGTTTTATAAGTTACAGATTACACTAATTAGAACCAGCTATGCAGACTGAGTAAAGTTTTTAGGGAAATTAAAAAAGGCAATTGTGTTGATAAAACATTTAACATATTAACATTTTTAATTAATCAGACAACAGAAAAATAACAATGTCTGATAATATAACTACCGTAAATAATGCATAAAATTGCTTTAATAAATGTGAGAATAATGTGAAAAATGAACCTCAAATAAATATGTATGTAATATGTAAAGTGTAGACACGCTTGAATTGTTTTTATTGTATACTCTAGAGCTATAGCACTATGCACTGTTAAACTGATGTCAGAAGAAAAGAAAAAAATAGTCCAGACTTTTCAGAAATAAACATCCAGAAGAACAAAAAAGGAAATTAGTATTTTTTTTAACATTAGTTAAATAAATATTTGGAAAGTATAAAGCCAGCTCTTATAGATAAATGATAAAAATATGTATATTCTCTAACTAAGGTTGTCTGAAGTACTTTTAACAGAAACGTTTCCAGTGTTTGAAAATAAAAGAAATTACACTTATTGAATTGCATCGCTTGGTGGCTTGAAATGAACTTATTGGAGCAATTAACAATTTGCTTACAGCTGGGGCCAGGGGTCACAGGTGTTACACTGTAAGGAGACTTGTTTGGTTAAGAAGTCAAGGTCTGTCCAAAGTTGTAGATCTATCAAAGTGCCTCCTAAATCAATCTCTTTTGTCACTGAGTTACCTGGATATATACATTGCACTAAATCACTCAGCAGAGGCACTTACCTGACCTTGGGTTGCACAGTACCACCGGGTGATTGTTACCGAGGGGAAGGCTTCCACTGCCAATCACACTCCATCTTCCTATTGCTGACAAAGTCTTTATTTCTTTTGCTGGACTTACTGTGTATAAAAAAGCAAAACAATCTCATGCTCCACTAATACGTAAACGCCTTTGCAACTAATAACTATGTTCATCAAAAGCAGGGGTCGTCAACCTTTTAATAGCTACCGCCCACTTTTGGTGGTAAAATGTCCTTACCGCCGACCTGTGCCGCAGTAACACAATTTACCCTCTCTCATTTCTGGTTACATAAATCATATGACCCTAGTTATGTATCACCCTGCACTTACTAGATAGTGATCCCGTCCTGGATGCTGTCCCTAGGCTCTCTCACCTGCTCTCCAACCAGTGAAGGGTGGTGCTGGGGGTCTCTGGCATGTGACGTCACTTGTCAGTGACACCACCTAGCGATTACCCTGTCGCCTAACATGAAAGCTTAAATCGCCCACTATTGGGTGATAGGGACCAGGTTGACTTCCACTGATCTAAAGAGAATCAATAAATAACCTTGCAGGTTAAAAGGTGTAATTTCACCTAAACCCAAGTTGCTCTTATACAAAAGCAATCACTTACAGAAGTTCAAATATATGTGTTAAAGTTATTGCCCTTACATTATATTTCTCAAAATCTTCTACATATTAATGCTGTGAGCTGCTGAGGAACACAGAAAAAAGAATGGAATTGTCAATGTGTACAAATCAGCTGTAGAACTTTTTATCCAATTGACTACTAAAGATTAGTGTTAATGGCAAAAACATTAATTTTAAAATTGCAGCTTCCACTCGCCACAAATATGGAGTAACTGGTAAATTAGACAAGTTCCATAGATTTTACATAGATAGTTCCTCTTCTCTAAGAGTGACCTTTAATATAAAACAAACAAATGTTTTTGTTGGAATTTGCTCTTTTAAATGCATTTACATCTCTGTAGTCAAAAATGGAGTAGTAACGGGCAAACAGAGGTTATAATGTTTATATAGATAGTTAATCTTCACATTGTGAAGTCTTTCAAATAAACGCAAGTTTAGGCAAGTGACTATGTGAAGGAGTTTAAGGGACCAGGATGTTCATAAAGTAGGTATCCTGTTTATTTACGGTTAAGTGTGAAGATGTCAGTCACCATTTTCGATAGAGAACAGGAGAATGTTCATACCCTGGTGGACCCCCATGACATGTTAATTAGGTAACCATGGAGATCTGTATAGTTGGGGGTCTGTACAGTTTGTCCACTTGTTTAGATGCCGCAGTTCCTTACAAGAGGGGGTTAATATTTAAATGTCATAGAGGTCCAGAACAGCAGGGGGTTAAACATTTCAGTACTGGAGGTTCCCTGATGGACTTCTGCAAATTCCAGGTTAATCTTTTGTGCCGGGGGGGGGGCGCCTGTTCTGGACCTCAGCGGCAAGGATTACTTTTATGTGCAACGGGGTGCGTTAAGTGCTAACATTTTAGTGTTTACATGTTTATGTAGATAGGGTTAATCAGGGTAGGAAGACAGTATCAGTCAATCGGGGAGTGAGGGGGGAAGGGGAAAGCAGTCGCAAAGGCATTTTTATGCCTTTATGAGTACTCTGGAGTACTCACAATATTTTTTAAAAAGTCATGGATTTTAGGAGTTGAAAGAGCCAAGGAATTTATGATTATTTGAAATTGAAAAGCTGTGGTGGGAAAACCAATGGGAAAATTTGCAGTATTTAATGGCTCTGGCTTTTCGTAGTCATCAGGGGTAGTTCTCTAGCAGTCATGCTGGGGAGGAAAAGAATAGTTAGGGAGATTTACTTTTGTAATTTGCAATATAGGGGAATTGAATAGGGCTCTAGTTCAGGAGGAAAATTTCTTCTTTCAATTATGGCTCTCAAAGTTGAAGGAAAGGCTGAAGCAGCTTCAGTATCTGGGCTCATCGCTTCTCCAGTGATCTCACTTCAGAGTTTGCTTCTTTTTTTAAATGATTGCCTGACTTAATGGCATGTTGCATTCAGTTTCATCATCAAAGACGTTTCTCCATTTCCTCTAAAAAAAATTACTTCTGGATCGGGTTATTCTTTTTCATTTCAATTATGTTCTAGCATCTTTACGCCTACTCATTTTCAAAAATGATAATGATTTATTTTTAATAAACAAATAGAATTTGTGTTGGTTTCCTTTGCCAACTATACCTGTAATAAAAAAATAAAATTTATGCTGGTTTTCTTAGTCAATTAACAAACACATGATAAGAAACAAAGATTCTGTACCTTTCTCTGACTGGCTGAATCAGCGTAAATGTAAGCCTTTTTTAGGTATCCAGGTTTGGATATATATATATACAGTTGCAAGCAAAAGTATGTGAACCCTTTGGAATGATATGGATTTCTGCACAAATTGGTCAAAGAATGTGATCTGATTTTCATCTAAGTCACAACAATAGAGAATCACAGTCTGCTTAAACAAATAACACACAAAGTATTAAATGTTGCCATGTTTTTATTCAACACACCATGTAAACATTCACAGTGCAGGTGGAAAAAGTATGTGAACCCTTGGATTTAATAACTGGTTGAACCTCCTTTGGCAGCAATAACTACAACCAAACGTTTCCTGTAGTTGCAGATCAGATGTGCACAACGGTCAGGAGTAATTCTTGACCATTTCTCTTTACAGAACTGTTTCAGTTCAGCAATATTCTTGGGATGTCTGGTGTGAATCGCTTTCTTGAGGTCATGCCACAACATCTCAATCGGGTTGAGGTCAGGACTCTGACTAGACCACTTCAGAAGGCGTATTTTTTTCTGTTTAACCCATTCTGTTGTTGATTTACTTCTATGCTTTGGGTCGTTGTCCTGTTGTAACTCCCATCTTCTGTTGAGCTTCAGCTGGTGGACAGATGGCCTTAAGTTCTCCTGCAAAATGTCTTCATAAACTTGGGAATTCATTTTTCCTTCGATGATAGCAAAGCAGCCCCAAACCATGATGCCCCCACCACCGTACTTCACAGTTGGGATGAGGTTTTGATGTTGGTGTGCTGTGCCTCTTTTTCTCCACACATAGTGTTGTGTGTTTCTTCCAAACAACTCAACTTTAGTTTCATCTTTCCACAGAATATTTTGCCAGTACTGCTGTGGTACATCCAAGTGCTCTTGTGCAAACTGTAAACGTGCAGCAATGTTTTGCTTGGATAGCAGTGGCTTCCTCTGTGGTATCCTCCCATGAAATCCATTCTTGTTTAGTGTTTTACATATTGTAGATTCGCTAACAGGGATGTTAGCATATGCCAGAGACTTTTGTAAGTCTTTAGCTGACACTCTAGGATTCTTCTTCACCTCATTGAGCAGTCTGCGCTGTGCTCTTGCAGTCATCTTTACAGGACGGCCACTCCTAGGGAGAGTAGCAGCAGTGATGAACTTTCTCCATTTATAGACAATTTGTCTTACTGTGGACTGATGAACAGCAAGGCTTTTGGAGATACTTTTATAACCCTTTCCAGCTTTATGCAAGTCAACAATTCTTAATCGTAGGTCTTCTAAAAGCTCTTTTGTGTGAGGCATCATTTACATCAGGCAATGCTTCTTGTGAAAAGCAAACCCAGAACTGGTGTGTGTTTTTTATAGGACAGCTGTAACCAACACCTCCAATCTCATCTCATTGATCGGACTCCAGTTGGCTGACACCTCACTCCAATTAGCTTTTGGAGATGTCATTAGTCTAGGGGTTCACATACTTTTTCCACCTGCACTGTGAATGTTTACATGGTGTGTTCAATAACAACATGGTAACATTTCATTCTTTGTGTGTTATTAGTTTAAGCAGAGTGTGATTGTCTATTGTTGTGACTTAAATGAAGATCAGATCACATTTTATGACCAATTTGTGCAGAAATCCATATCATTCCAAAGGGTTCACATACTTTTGCTTTGCAACTGTATATATATTATTATTTTTCATTGGCAAGAAACTGCATTAAACTATAGTTGCAGAACAGGATAGGACAACAGAAGACTGGAAAAACACAAGAAATCAGGAAGTTGAGGTAATACGCAACCTTAACATGCCTCCCTCCCCCTGCAAAGGTTTTTCTGATAACATCATTCATGACATCATTTATGACATTAAGTGGCATTCATGATATCACCTATGATCTAAATAATGTCATAATCTATGATATCACTGATGACGTCACATATAAAATAAAAATACATCATCCCTAAAACTAGTGATTATACTAAACCCCTATGATCTAATTTTATGGTACACTATTCTTACAAATTATTTTTAATATATGAAATACAATAAATCTATATCTATATATAATGTTATCTATCAATATTTTTTGCAGGTCTTATTGAAAGTTCATTAATTTACAAGGACACACGCTCCTGAAAAGACAGCAGACAGAATCAAAGCAAAATAATGACTGTAGTAAAGAATAACTGTATGTAAATGTACAAAATGCAAAAATTGCATTTGTTCTCTTTCTTGCACTTTTTGCTTATTTCTTTCCATGATAATTTTCTGTATATGGATAAGGTGGCCCTGAAATGTTAATATATAGTGGGCAGAACGAATAATTGTCACGTGGTTAGACATATTGGTGGGTGGTATGGACTAGTGGGCAGAATGGTTAATTGTCATGTGTCTCTTTGGTTAGACATGATGGTAGGTGGTGAGGACTGACTTATATTTACAGTAGGCAGGAACTATCTTTGCTTGCCTAGACAGAAGCTGCTGTGGTGACTTTCCAGCGCAGTCGGGGGTCTCTCAGTCAGGAGCTCCATGAGCTGTCTCTTTCTTTTGAAGTTCACTCTGAATTGATACAGACGGCCACTGTCCACAAAATGCATATTTTTTGACACTTTGATAAAGAATAAAAAAAATATATATTAGGTGACAAAGTCCAAGTAACCAAAGTGTCTTGAACTTTTTACAATCATCTTGTGACAGAATGGAGTGTCCGAATATGACATCTTGTATATGTAATAACAAGCCATTTGTTAATTGAATGTTATTTAAAAATATACTTTTTTCTACAATAATCAAACAATGAAGTTTGCCATTTTGAGTTGCCAATAAATTTTCTGATTCACTCAAAAAAGGGATTCTAATACTTTGTTAATGAGATCATTTACATTAATTACTGATAAGCCCCTTGGGCACAGGATGCACTCTTTTCCATGCAGTCGCCAGCATAAGAAGAGACTAAGTATGCTCAATGTGAGAAAGAATGTGATTGCGAAAGAGACATGGCACCCAGGGCCTCAGTGGCTTATAGATAATTAATGCTGGTTAACATATTATTATTATCCTATATTTATTCTGTAGCGCTATATATGGGATAAGTACTAGTCAAAAACAATTTTAACAAATTGCAAAATATTGGAGGGCCCTGTCTTTGAGCTTAAAATTAAACTTATATTGTGGTTTCCCTTGAGCGCCTAGCAAGATTGAAAACTTGTAAACTTACAATCTAAGAAGTTTATGCATCAATTAACCTTTGTGGTAATGACCTAATCAACTGCAATTAATTAAGATGAACAGTGAGGTAAAAGACATTTAAAAAATGTTCTCAATTGGGCATGCTCTCTCTTATTGCTCTTCACTGTACATCCTAATTAACTGCTGTAAAAGCCATTGCTTCAGATTGTGGATATTTCAGATGATATATATATAAAATAACTAACTTCTATACCAATTATACAGCGCTTCATATGAGAAATTTTAGTTATAACAAATTACAATTAACTTTATGACTTCTTTTTATTTGTTACTTTACAGACAAAAAATAATGAGATTAATAAAATAAATGTTTTCAAATGTACTTAAACGTTTTGTATGTAAATATAAAAAGGAAAGTAACTGTTATAAACTACTGCAAGTAAGGAATCAAACCTCTTCTAGATCGCTACCTTGTTGTGTTGAAGGGGATTGTGTACTTCAATGAAGCCCAGAGCTATACCAGATAGGGTCACCCAAGATGGGCAGGTCATAGCAGAGAGCTCAGACAAATCGTGATCCACTGGAGAAGAAACTGGCAACCCACTACGGATAAACAAAACCAGAGACATACTGTAGCAACATAGCACTGCTAGATGATCCCCTTGGGTCAGAAGGTACCTACCACATTACTGAGGAAGAGCAGAGGGCAAGTAAAAGTAGCACCAGATCCAATAAAATGATTTGGCCAAAGCTGAAAGGACACCCAGCTGCGGATGTGTCTGAAGGGGAAAGGATAGTCCGCTGCTGCAAAAAACAATTCAGCAAAGGAACCTGAAAAGTTAGAACTATGAACCAAGGCACATTGGACGTGGTCAAGTATGAGATGACAAGATTAAACATCAACATCCTGGGAATTAGTTAACTCAAGTGGACTGGAATGGGACATTTCCCATCAGATGACCACCAGATCTTTTACTGTAGTCAAGAAATAAAGAGTGTGTGGCGGCAACTAGGCGATGAGTACAAAGACAAGAGTGTCTTGCCTACAGTCAAGCATGGTAGTGGTGTGATGGTCTGGGCCTGCATGAGTGCAGGTGGCACTGGGGAGCTACAGTTCATTGAGGGAACCATGAATGCCAACATGTACTGGGACATAGTGAAGCAGAGCATGATCCCCTCCCTTCAGAGACTGGGCCACAGGGCAGCAGTCCAACATGATAACGACCACAAGTACACCTCCAAGACGACCACTACCTTGCTAAAGAAGCTGAAGGTAAAGGTGATGGACTGGCAAAGCATGTATCTACACCTAAACCCTAATGAGCATCTGTGGGGCATCCTCAGATAGAAGGTGGGGGAGTGCAAGGTCTCTAACATCCAATAGCTCCGTGATGTCATTATGGAGGAGTGGAAGAGGACTCCAGTGGCCACCTGTGAAGCTCTGGTGAACTCCATGCCTATGAGGGTTAAGGCAGTGCTGGAAAATAATGGTGGCCACACAAAATATTGACACTTTGGGCCCAATTTGGACATTTCCACTTAGGGGTTTACTCCCTTTTGTGGCAAACGGTTTAGACATTCATGGCTGTGTGTTGAGTTATTTTGAGGGGATTGCAAATTTACACTGTTATACAGGTACACTTACTACTTTACATTGTAGCAGAGTGTCATTTCTTCAGTGTTATCACATGAAAAGATATAATAAAATATTTACAAAAATATGAGGGGTGTACTCACTTTTGTGAGATACTGTACATCTTGCTCATCACATCTACATTTGGGAACATATTTCACCACTACATCACATATATCAAGTACCCGGTGAACATTTGATTATTTGTTGTTCAGTCCTCTCCGACTCTCTGTGACCCTATGGACTGCAGCACCTTAGACAAGGTCTCTGCCTGTGCTGTTCTACAAGGTTTTAATGCCAAAGATACTGGAGTGGGTTGCCAGTTCCTTCTCAAAAAAATACAACCTTAACGGCCAAACCGTGGAAATCGGAAAAGACGAAAAATATTAAAAAATAAATTAAAAGACACTCACACACAGCACAGGGGGAGACCCAGGAAGCCTGGGAGTGAGGTTGCAAGCGATTATGAGCCTTATTTGCCGTGTTTCATCACTCGAAAATCGGCTAAGCGAGAAAGAAAACGGACGAAAAAAGTAAAAAAATCTGAAACTGGATGAAAACGAGAATGAGCAAAGTCAGGCATGCGGGACTTAGAAAATACACAACGGCAAAGACAGTAACACTTACACCAACAACGCCAGGCACGCGGGACTTTGAAAATAAAACGACAGTCAGCACGTGGCACTTAAACATTCAGCAGACACACTGAGGAGAAACACACAAGGAAGGGACAGGGGGGAGATGCTGGAAAAAGACACATGGCATTACCAAGCACAAAACTTGCAGGTTAATGAACCCTGCAATGAGCGGCCCGTACAGTAGGCGAGAGGAAAGATGCGCGATGAAGGCACTCATTGCAAGCCACGCGATGAGCGCCAAAGGCGTTCTTTGCAGTGCTCGCGATGAGCGTTGAAGGTGGTCAGAGAAGCAAAAGCATCAGATTGTGTGGCAAACAGCATTGACTGGCTTAGAATTGTATTGCCGTCATTTTTGACGGGCAAGTAGCAAGTTATTTTATGATAACTTATGCTATTATTACTATTATTATTATTATTATTATAGGTATTGATCATCGCGTGGCTTGCAATGAGTGCCTTCATCGCGCATCTTTCCTCTCGCCTACTGTACGGGCCGCTCATTGCAGGGTTCATTAACCTGCAAGTTTTGTGCTTGGTAATGCCATGTGTCTTTTTCCAGCATCTCCCCCCTGTCCCTTCCTTGTGTGTTTCTCCTCAGTGTGTCTGCTGAATGTTTAAGTGCCACGTGCTGACTGTCGTTTTATTTTCAAAGTCCCGCGTGCCTGGCGTTGTTGGTGTAAGTGTTACTGTCTTTGCCGTTGTGTATTTTCTAAGTCCCGCATGCCTGACTTTGCTCATTCTCGTTTTCATCCAGTTTCAGATTTTTTTACTTTTTTCGTCCGTTTTCTTTCTCGCTTAGCCGATTTTCGAGTGATGAAACACGGCAAATAAGGCTCATAATCGCTTGCAACCTCACTCCCAGGCTTCCTGGGTCTCCCCCTGTGCTGTGTGTGAGTGTCTTTTAATTTAAATAGGGCTCATTAGTTTACACATATAGGAATGTGACACAAATGTTATGTATGTGGATGTCCCATAACCCCAACCATTGACAACACACTGACATGGTTAGAACAGTATAACAAAGCTTTATTTCATACACAGAGCACAGTCATTAATATCATGGGTGTGGTCTGGGCGGATACTGGAATGGCAAGAGGCTGTAGCTAATCAAAGGACACCTAAAGGGTTAACAGTCAACATCATAAGGATAATGCATTGCATCTACTAGGGTCACCTGGGGTCAGGACACCACAGTAACCATAATCGAATGTGACATAGGATAATAATATAACACTCCATTTCATGGAAATAACCATTAATGCACATGCAGCATCTATATAGTTTCCACCTGACATATTAAACAGATGCTAGAAATCATGGATCATGTGATACTAATCAATTCAAAACACAGTGTGTTTTCATACATTACTGCTGATTCCAAAATAGATGATAGGAATCTGGAAAACATAAAGAGGAGGTGTTAGAAAAATCATAAGCTGTTATTATAGTACATTGTTTTTGCTCTGGACAATGCAATACACCAATTAACATGAACGTCATCTACGAGCAGTGATAACATATTGATTCTGTCCTGTTCAATCAGCCTTCCCGGAATATGTTGAGGACATGTAATACGAGAAGGAATGCTTCCCTGTGAACACAATCTTTCAGCAAAAGGTACTATCACTATCTACATGGAATAGTTGTGCCATGCTGATATCACATCTTACTGGTAGATGGGTGGTACCAAGGCCAGACATTACCCCTAAACACATGCACATTGATCCTGATGTCGAACAAAGTGAATTAGCCACTTTGTTTGGATGACATGAAAAACATTAATCCGCTTTCATTCATGGGATGAAATGCAACTAAAATGCATGTACAACTACTGCTTTGGATTAGCAGATCCTAATGGGACCGTGCAACTCTAAAGCCGGGACACTATTCATTATAATTGAAACACACATGAGTCATGTTCATTAGTGAAGCGATATGTAGTTAGATATTGCATTTCAGAACTAACTGCAGTGGTGAATGACACTGATCGAATGCCTATTGGGAACGGAGTTGAGTGTTCACTCACATGATGGTATTGTACTGCTCAAAGATTAAGTACATGCCTTCATGGTCGTGAGATTTGGCTATTAACACCTACAGAGACAAGAACAAAATATCAATCATAACAATATTCTGTTTAACTACAACACCTCATCTCAATCCACATTTAACATCAATTGTTGAAATGTTAAACATAACCAGACATGTACACACTCTGTAGCCAGCCAATAGTATGTCAACATCTATAACAATCAGTATTCATTGAGGAGTGATCAGGAGGATGACTTCCTCAATGGTCCTAAGACCTCCTCCTTCTCAGCACTGGGCCCCCACCTTCCGTGCCTGCGCCCCATCTCACTCTTCCACGTCTTTGTTGTGGAGGAGCGTGAGGTGCCACTATGTTGGCAGGCTGGGGATCTTGTTGAGATGGTGGTGAGGTCTGGGATGGGGAGGCCGACGTCTCGTGTTGCTGTTGTGCAACCGAAGGCTGGAGAGGTATGAGCTGGCGTTCGGCTAATTGGATGAGTTGCTGTCTGTCCTTAATTGCCCGTTCCTCATATCTCTCCATCCTTAGGTTGTGCCTCCTCACCTCAGCATGGAGCGATCTTGTGCTAGCCAGGAGGGTATTTGTGAGCCGACACTGCTTCCGGAGCAACCGGAGCCTGTCATTGGACTGTTTCTGGAGTGCCATGTCCTCCCTGGCAAGCAGACCCATTATTTCACACAATGTGAGGGGTAGTGGTGTTGACGGCATTGGGGCCACAGGTGACGACAGCAGGGCTGGAGGTGTCTGCATTGGTGGCCCAGGTGTCTGCATCGCTGGCAGCGGTGATGGCATCGGTGGCAGAGGTGATGGCATGGGTGGCATGAATTGGTGTTTGAGGTGACTGAATTGGTAGACGAGGTGTCGGAAGGAGAGCTTGAGGTGTAGGCAGGGTGGCTGGGGTGTTGGACCATATTTGGGGACCCCAATGCATGGCATTTTGGGGGACTCCATGGTGCAGGAGCCCATGGTCCGAGAGCCCATGTTGGGGGACCCATGTTGCAACAGTGGTTGTGGGCTGCCCCCATGGCTGTGATGTTGCTGTAGCCGGTGGCAGCTGTGAAGATGTCCGGTGCCAGGACATGGCCAGAGGAAGGGGCTGGAATAGCTGTGGCTGGCTGAATGATGCTATTGAGGGCCCAGGCAGTGATTCACACTCTTGATATGCTGATGAATGGCCAGCTTGTGTTGATGGTCCCGGGCTCTCTTGAATGTCCTGGCGTTCCTCTTCGACCACTCCCACCTCCCCCTGTTGACAGCTATGTGTTTCCATATCCTTGACATCATGGTCACCTGTGATTGACTTTAATGCTTGTGTTACACAGATGAACCACTGCCTGCATAATTAGCATTGGGAATCATGTCTCATGAATATACTGTATGAACTGCAGGTTCGGTGTGCCATCTGCATGTGCATCAGACACATGCTCTGCTGGATCTGCTGTGCAGTGTGTGAGACTGACCAATTTGCGACATGTTCCCAGCAATGGTTGTTAATATGCAGCTGAGACATGGTCCAGGTTAGCACAGTAAATGACACGCACATGCAGTCCTACAGAGTCTGTATCCACATATGCCGCAGTGCGCACACCCAGATATGTACTCTCTTTTCAATGTCAAATCAATTTTGATATAATAGCAAATTGTACTCAGGATCAGTTTTAAATGCAGCGATTGTCCAGACATTTCATTGATCCAATTTATGAAAATGATATGTTTGCTAACAAGATTTACATGGATATTGTAATATATCTTCAGTTATAACCATAGCGCTTACAGTGCTATTTTTTGTCAGTTACCTATGCGTGTGTACAGGGGTGTAGGAGGCAGTATAATTCTAGAGGGATACAGCTCATTTTATACAACAGCCAGCGTGCAAGCTTTTTTATACAGTGAGGGAAAAACGTATTTGATCCCCTGCTGATTTTGAACGTTTGTCCACTGACAAAGAAATGATCAGTCTATAATTTTAATGGTAGGTGTATTTTAACAGTGAGAGACTGAATAACAAAAAAAACACAAGAATTTTTTTTTTAAAAATAGTTAGAAATTGATTTGCAGATCAATGAGTGAAATAAGTGTTTGACCCCTTCGACATAGTACTTGGTGGCAAAACCCTTGTTGGCAATCACAGAGGTTAGACGTTTCTTGTAGTTTGTCACCAGGTTTGCACACATTTTGTCCCACTTCTCTTTGCAGATGTGCTCAAGTTATTAAGGTTTTAAGGCTGGTGTTTGGCAACTTGAACCTTCAGCTCTCTTCACAGATTTTTTATGGGATTAAGGTCTGGAGACTGGCTAGGCCACTCCAGGACCTTAATGTGTTTTTTCTTGAGCCACTCCTTTGTTGCTTTGGCTGTGTGTTGTGTGTTATTGTCATGTTGGAATACCCATCCACAACCCATTTTCTAAGCCCTGGCTGAGGGAAGGAGGTTCTCACCCAAGATTTTACGGTACATGGCCCCGTCCATCGTCCCTTTGATGCATAATGTTTCCACCTTCATGTTTGACAATTATGTCAAGATAACATTCTGGTCGTAGCAAAAACCCTGTTCAAACAGCCTACACGTGGACATCACCAGACTGGCAATGCAGAAATTAGATTGCCTATATAATTTGTATCCAAAGATAGAGAAGCTCTATACAGTCTGCAAATACAAGAGAGACTTGTTGGGTACTAGAATAGATCGAAGGAACTAGACATTGATGATAGAATGCATGAAAAACTTTGGTCCAGAGCTTGCAATATTATCCTGGAAACAGCAACAAAAAATATCGCCAAAAGAAAGAAAACTAAGAAGGCAAACTGGCTGTCTGATGAGGCTTTGAAAATAGCCCAGGAAAAAAGGAAAGTGAAAGGTAGTGGAGATGGATCTGTCCAAATGAATGCAGAATTCCAGAGGATAGCAAGAGGAGTCAAGAAGACATTCTACAATGAACAATGTAAAGAGATAGACAAAGATAACAAAATGGTAAAGTCAAGAGATCTCTTCAAGAAAATTGTGAATCTCAAAGGAACCTTTCATGCTAAATTGAGGGTGATAAAATGTAAAAATGGTCGAGATTTAACAGAAGAAGATCAGATAAAGAAGAGGTGTAGGAATACATTGAAGATCTATACAGGAAGAATCTTAACAGCAGTGATTACCTCAATAGTTTGTCCAATGAGCTGGAGCCAGACACATTGGAGAGTGAAGTGAGATGGGCCCTAGGATGTCTTGCTGATAACAAGGCTGCAGTAGTTAATGGAATCCAAGCTGTACTATTCAAAATTCTACAAGATGATGCTGATAAAGTGTTGCTTGACTTATGAAAGCAAATTTGGAAAAAGGTCAGTATACATCCAATCTCAAAAAGGTAGTGCCAATAAATGCTCAAATTATCAAACAATTGCACTCATTTCACATGACAGCAAGGTAATGCTTAAGATCCTACAAGCTCGGCTCCAACAATATAAGGACTGGGAACTACCAGACGTGGAAGCCGGGTTCCACAGAGGAAGAGACAAAAGAGATCAAATTGCCAATGTCTGATGGATAATAGAGAAAGCAAGAGAGTTCCAGAAAACATTTGTTTCTGCTTCATAGACTATTCTAAAGCCTTTGACTGTGTAGATCACAACAGAACATGGCAAGTTCTTAAAGAGTTGGGAGTACCAGATCATCTCATCTGCCTCCTGACGAATCTGTATGAGGACCAAGAAGCCACATTCAGAAACGAACATGGGACAACAAAATGGTTTAAGATTGGAAAAGGTGCGCAACAAAGTTGTATATTGTCATCTTATTTATTCAACTTATACAAAGAATACATCATGCGTAAGGCCGGTCTGGATGAATCCAAAGTCAGAATCAATATTACTGGATGAAATATCAACCACCACAGATATGCGGATGATACTACTCTGATGGCTGAAAGTGAGGACTTAAGGACCTATTGATGAAGGTGAAAGAAGAGAGCACACAAGCCGACTTGCTGATCAATGTTAAAACGATGAAGGCCATGGCAAACAGTAATCTAAGTTCCTGGCAAATAGATGGGGAAGAAGTGGAGGCAGCGACAGATTTTATTTTCCTGGGATCCAAGATCTCTTCAGATGGTGACTGTAGCTATGAAATTAAAATATGTTTGCTTATGGGGAGAAAAGCTATGGCAAGCTTGGACAAGATAGTAAGAAGTAAAGATATTACACTATCAACAAAGGTCCACATAGTATGGTATCCAGTAGTAACATACGGAGGTGAGAGCTTGATCATAAAGAAGACTTGAGTGCAGTAGAATTGACGCCTTTGAATAATGGTGTTGGCGAAAACTGCTTTTAGTCCCTTGAACGGAAAGAAGATCCACTTAATCAGTACTTAAGGATATCAATACAAACTGTTTACTGGATGGTATGATCATGAGGCTGGAATTCAAATGAACCTGTATGGCTTGAACCTGAAAGATCTGCTAGGTAGTTTTGGCCATAACAGCATTATCAAGAAAGCAGATTGTAACAAATATATTTATTACTACAGAAAATCAAGTGAAAAAGTTCACTGAAAAGTTTGATCATGATTTGGTCATATCATGAGAAGGCAGGATTCCCTATAGAAGACTCTGATAGTGGGAAATATTGAAGGCACTTGAAGAAGGGGGCGGAAGAAGCGGAGATGGGTAGATGAGGTAACTGAAGCAATGAAAAGGAACTTGATGAAGCTCAGACAGACAGTGACTGACAGATGTACTTGGCATGCTGAGGTCCATAGGGTCACAGAGAGTTGGACACGAATGAATGACTAAACAACAACAACAATTAATCAAAATCAGAAGTGTCATATCAGAGCACAAATTTGTTTTTTTTCTTCTCCACCTACCATCATGCACTGAACAAGTAGGATCAATGGCATGGTAGCTCCATGAGCAGAACCCGTTGAAATGCCATAGCATAGTCTCTAATTATAGTAGTAAAGTAACAATAAAAATAGGAATATCTATGACTGGAAGATATTGAAAAATGTAATTTAGTAAAGCTGAAAAAACAGCTTTGAATTCACTGGATCCGCCCATCAGGATTTAGATTTGATCATAGCTGCTATATTTCTTCTAATAGAAGTAACAGGATTGCAGCCCTGCTTGATCTTTCATTATCAGATTGAGAATCAAAGATTTTGTCATGTTGGCAAAAATTTGGTTACTGATTTTTAGAAATATGGGCCTAAAGGATGGTGGTTGTCTCATATCCCTGCCTAAAAAAAAAAAAAAAAAGGGAAAGCAGCTTGGATAAATGTTGGAATAATGTTCATCCAAGTGAGGGGAAATATCATCACATAAGATTAAAAAAAAAAACTCAGGAGGTAGACCATATCAGAATTCAGGGCTTTCCAGATGGAAGCACACGAATTACTCTAGATCTCTCACACAGTTATAGGGGCTTCCAAAATCAACCCCTCTTTCTTCAAGTGTCTTTTGGCAGAACAAAATTTAAGCTAGCCTCTATCCCCTCCACCTGTTTTTTTTTATAAAGACTGATCAAATTATGCAAATGTTTCATTGTTTATAGCTGATTCAGTACAGAGAGTACCATCTCTGTCCACCATGAATGGGATGTTGGTTGAATGACAATTTGCTTTAACTGCGTGTGCATAAAAACGCCCTGGCTTATGAGCTTTTCTGTAAAATATACTTGGAAAAAATTTATGGTTAAGTGTAACCACCTCCTGGATGGTTGTATCATAAGCCAATCTGGCTTTCCGTTTAATGAAGAACACAAAGAGATTGGAGATATGATCCATGGAAGTACAGAGACATATTTTAGGTTGCCACCTAATACCAAACACAAATTGGAAAATTACAAAGCATATTGAAAAAAAAACTTGAAAAAAATTGTTGGATTCACACAATGTTACATCCTGACCTCTTATAGAACAATGCATGATAACATAACAACCATTCAAGTCCATTAATAGAGATATCTAAAGACCTAAGAAACAGAATTTCAATGCAGTTACTCAGAATTAAAAAGTGCCAAAATGAAGCTACCTGCCCATTTTTTAATGGTAATCCGTCCTAGCAAGTATGTCTCCTGTATGAGAGCTGTCTGAGCCCCCCTCAGTTTTAAATGCATGAAGACCTTTTTTCCCCTTAATGGGTGTGTCATATCTCCTGACATTCCAGGAAAAGATGAGAACCAAGTGCATTATAATTTCACAGGATCAGCTGACCTTAAGAAATAACAAAGCCTGTATAAAAAAAAACTAGATTTGTACAGTAACCTCTCGCAGAGAAGAGGTCCCCTCCCAAAGGGATGAATTTTCAAAAATGAAGAGGCCATCCCCAGGTAGCCATAAAGATTGCCCAGAAGGCCAAGAAACTGGCAATAATGGAAAATAAAATGTAATTTTTTTTATTCCATGTAAACAATAGCAATCAGCAGGAAGAAAAAAAAAAGAACAAAAGAACAAAGATAAAAGCAACAGCATTACTTAAACAACATAGTGAGGCAATACCCATTCTCTGCAACTTCCCTTATGAGTTTGTATAGTCCAGCTGGTACCATTACTAGCTCACAGACTGAACCAGAGAGCATGGCTGCACTTCATGCAGTAGCCCTAACCCAACATAAGCAACAAAACAGTAGAGTAGGCTAAATTGTTATAGACCTTTGTAGGATATCCCAAACATGACTGGTTACAAGAAAAAAAAAAAACAGAAAAAAGAGAAAGCTGCTCCCAAAACCAAATGACCTCCAACCATATCGCAATGTTATAAGAAAAATATAATACACATACATAGGCAACACCTTAAATAATTTGTTCATAATAACCCAAGAACTCTATTCAACCTGATTGTACCCAAAATAGAATTTGATTTGCTGATTTTCTTAGCACACATAGTTGATAAAGATTCCCTTAAATGTGTAAAGATACAGGATCCATTATATGTACTATCCAACTTCTGTATAACCATTCAGGATAAACATTGTGCAGATGTATATAATCTACATCAAGTCCAGTTCTGTCTCTATGAGAGACAGAAAAACTTATGGAGCACTGTCTCGGAATACATAACAAGGGAACTGACCTCTACCCTTTTCTCCCATAAACGGTCATCATCATATAACTTGGAGAGAAAAAGGGAGTCACAAGACTGGTACATGAGGATAAGGGAAAAAGGCAAACTTTAAATATCTTATACTGAAGGTGTCTTGGAGATTCACAGTGTAGACAACATCACTCCCATTTTCAGTTTCCCAAAAACTATCTGCTTATTTTTGCACTTCGATTATCTGATTATTGAGCTGAATCTTGAGTTGTGCACAGTACAACAGGGCACAATGAATATTCTTTTGTTAACGCTAGCTGCAAATGAGGGAAAACTCTCTGTACTTAGCGGTCACAGAGGCTGAGATATCTTGAAACAGCAAGACTACTTTCCAATTCACAATCAAGTCATCTATCTTCCTGTATGCTGTATGTATACGTACTTTATCTATAAGACTGAGGAGACAGAAAACCACTGCTCAAGATGTACTCTCAACAGTGATGCTGGGATTATCCAGCATTGCAAATTAAAAACCTTTGGTAAAACAGTAGAGCAGATGTAACAAAGTCCCACAACACTTGCAGTCCTATTAAATTAGCTCAACAACTAAAACCGTAGCCCATAACGTAGCCCACAAGACTTACAGCTATTAAATTAGACCTGTAGAGCAACCCGTCCACAACTTGTGGGGTATTGACGGGAAAAGGCTACGGGACGTGGAAATTTGAACTGCGCGGCCGCAAATCCTTTGATCTATCAAGCCCGTAAATGGTACATTTACAATCATGCTATTACATTTCAACAAATTCACTGAAGTTCAAGCCCGTAATCTGAAAATGGAGCCAAGAAGCCAATGGGTACTACAGAGGACCCGCTAGAGGGGTAAAGTCCAAGCCATAGCACTGTAAATGCACATATACACACACTACTGTACTTATATTAAAAGGGAAAGTGATGTTATGTCTTAGAATTAATAGCACAACATTCTCAAGCTTGCAAATAGGCAGAAAAAATACTTTATTTTATGATCACATTCCGTGTTATATCATTCCTGGCAATCAATGTGTTAATACATATAATGGAACTTGCATGGACTAGAATATCATATTTAAGGCTTTATGAATATTGCATTATATCTGGAATGTGGGTCCCATCGTAACTCGTAATTAAACCCCGTAAGATTTTGAAATCCAACCTCCATTATTCATTGATGTAATGATGATGATCTCTGTTTCCATTGGTTCCATCTAAACCCGTAACTACGGGTTTGACTAATTGATCATGTTCAAGGCCGCGCAACCAACGTTCGAAAAATGTTTTACGGGTTTGTGTCTCAAGCCCGTAACCATTGGCCTATTCTAATTTAATGGCTATGTAACTCAGCCAAATTGCTGATGCCGCTAGAGGCTTTTAATTTAAAAGGGCTGTATGTTAGTATAGGATTCAGGCACACCTACAATGTGAAGGTTGTTCCTGTGACTCCTATTCTCAAAATTGTCCAGTAGCTCAATACCTAGGTAGAAATTCTCACATGAATTGATTCTCTCTCCACCCCACAAATTCTTGTAGACTGAATTTGGAACTCTGTGAGGACATTTGAAAAGACTATGGGCCCTATTAAATTGCAGGAGTTACAGAGCGATTAAACTGAACAAGTACACAATCAAAGGACCGAAGCCACAAGCCCATAAATCTTTCCTACGCCCGCAAGCTGTTAAGGGTCTGGAATAGATGCTTTCTGCAGTTACAATCCAATCCCGTAATTACGGAGAGTGACACAGGCCTCAGAGCCAATAAAAAGCTGAATCACGGAAATTGATTAACAAGGGGAGATAATAAAGCTGGGTTCCACGCGCCCATACATTGACAGTGTTGTAGATTCTTCCGAGGTAGGTCCGGGAGTTGATGGTTGGATGTAGAGAGAGAGAGAGAGTAGGTGAGATTGGAGAGCAGGTTCTTAGACTTCTATTAATTTCCATTATCAGCATAACTATTTTACACATACATTTTGAATACATATACAGTCAGGTCCATAAATATTGGGACATCAACACAATTCAAATTTTTTGGGCTCTATACACCACCACAATGGATTTGAAATGAAACGAACAAGATGTGCTTTAACTGCAGACTTTCAGCTTTAATTTGAGGGTATTTACATTCAAATCAGGTGAACTGTGTATGAATTACAACAGTTTGTATATGTGCCCCCCACTTTTTAAGGGACCAAAAGTAATGGGACAATTGGCTGCTCAGCTGTTCCCTGGCCAGGTGTTTGTTATTCCCTCATTATCCCATTTACAAAGAGCAGATAAAAGGTCCAGAGTTCATTTCAAGTGTGCTATTTGCATTTGTTGCTAAGTCTCAATATGCGATCCAAAGAGCTGTCACTATCAGTGAAGCAAGCCATCATTAGGCTGAAAAAACAAAACAAACCCATCAGAGAGATATCAAAAACATTAGGTGTGGCCAAATCAACAGTTTGGAACATCCTTAAAAAGAAAGAACGCACCGGTGAGCTCAGCAACACCAAAAGACCCGGAAGACCACGGAAAACAACTGTGGTGGATGAAGAAAACACCCTTCACAACAGTTGGCCAGATCAAGAACACTCTCCAGGAGGTAGGTGTATGTGTGTCAAAGTCAACAATCAAGAGAAGACTTCACCAGAGTGAATACAGAGGGTTCACCACAAGATGTAAACCATTGGTGAGCCTCAAAAATAGGAAGGCAAGATTAGAGTTTGCCAAACAACATCGAAAAAAGCCTTCACAGTTCTGGAACAACATCCTATGGACAGATGAGACTAAGATCAACTTGTACCAGAGTGATGGGAAGAGAAGAGTATGGAGAAGGAAAGGAACTGCTCATGATCCAAATCACACCACCTCATCAGTGAAGCATGGTGGTGGTAGTGTCATGGCGTGGGCATGTAGGGCTGCCAATGGAACTGGTTCTCTTGTATTTATTGATGATGTGACTGCTGACAAAAGCAGCAGGAGGATTTCTGAAGTGTTTCGGGCTATATTACATGCTAATATTCAGCCAAATGCTTCATAACTAATTGGACGGTGCTTCATAGTGCAGATGGACAATGACCCGGAGCATACTGCAAAAGTAACCAAAGAGATTTTTTAAGGGAAAGAAGTGGAATGTTATGCAATGGCCAAGTCAATCACCTGACCTGAATCCGATTGAGCATGCATTTCACTTGCTGAAGACAAAACTGAAGGGAAAATGCCCCAAGAACAAGCAGGAACTGAAGACAGTTGCAATAGAGGTCTGGCAGAGCATCACCAGGGATGAAACCCAGCATCTGGTGATGTCTATGCGTTCCAGACTTCAGGCTGTAATTGACTGTAAAGGATTTGCAACCAAGTTTTAAAAAGTGAAAGTTTGATTTATGACTGTTAATCTGTCCCATTACTTTTGGTCCCTTAAAAAGTGGGAGGCACATATACAAACTGTTGTAATTCCTACACCGTTCACCTGATTTGGATGTAAGTACCCTCAAATTAAAGCTGAAAGTCTGCAGTTAAAGCACATCTTGTTCGTTTCATTTCAAATCCATTGTGGAGGTGTATAGAGCCAAAAAGATTAGAATTGTGTCGATGTCCCAATATTTATGGACCTGACTGTATATACTTATTACACTTAATACAAATACACACAGAGTAAATAACACACATAGATACACATAGAGCCAGGTCACCACATACCCCCACCCTATACCCCCCACCCTATACCCCAACAGTTAGAAATTACACATACAACTTACCTTTTTTTTTACATCACAAATATATACACAAATATTTGTTTTCATTTATCCTTATTTTATTTTCAGGATTGATATGGAGGGAGGAGAGAGGAAGGAAGAGAAGTGGGGAGGTGGGGAGGAGAAGAGGAGGAGAGGCGAGGAGGAGAAAGAGGTGGCCATGGGATTTTTGGAGACGAGGCAAGGAGGTGGAGGTGTTGGAGGTGGAGGAGAGGGTAGGAGAGGAGGCGGAGGAGATGGAGGTGGAGGTGGAGGAGGCGGTGGAGGAGGAAGTGGTGGAGCAGGAGGCGGTGGAGAAGGCAGTGGAGGAGTAGGTTGGAAGTAGTGTAGAGGGGGAGGTCGGTGAGCAGGTGCCCATATGGATAGGCAAACTTACATCAGGGTCAGTGGGGGAGGAGCCTGATCCCAAGGTGGGTTGATAGCGGGGATGAGGGACAGGACCCAGGGATAGTTAAGGATGGACAGGATCCCCACCCACAGTCGGGAGGGCAAGAGCTGGTGGCAGGCACAGGGCCCCAAATACACAATAGGAGATGTTGATACTCTTGCGTGCCATCCATGAGGGGTCCACTATCCTTTCAGGGGTAAAGAAGTTAGGCCTAGGCCTAGGGCCCAGGCATAGAAGGAGGTAGGGGCCGCAGTAACAGCACCTAGGGCCCAGGCATAGAAGGAGGTAGTGGCCGCAGTAACTGAGTGGGCATGATGGAAAGGGATGTGTGATGCACAAGTTTGATGACATCAGGGTCCTGGTGAGGAGGAAGATAGCCTAGGAGATGGCTGCAGCTTCATCAACAAGTGGTGGCCCCAAAGTGACCATCACCTACAATGAGTGGGAGAGAAACCTCAAGGACCTACTGAGCCATGTGCCCGCCTGGTGGCCCAGCAGGATCCAGCCTCCACGTCAGGTGAATATCACATACACCAACATGCCACCATATGTACTTCAAACACACTACTCATGTACAGGATGACCAACAAGGACACTGACATGTCAGCTCCATGGAATTAACAAGGGATAGATGGATCAGTCATGCGTCATTAAATCCATGAGGCTGACAAGTGGGCACAACAACATTAATCAACCAATAGACAGTCCATGTATGGGTGTGCCCACTGCAGCGGAATCAAGAGAGCATTAGGAGCAAAGAACAATCAAGAACCCAACAAAGATCACATTTAACAAATGATAGCTTCTCAGATTGGCACTCAAAAGAACAGTTACCTCACTATAGGTGATATTCTTTGTGAGAAATAGCACAAGATTATATGTTAAAGTGAGCTATTGCTTTTTTGTAATTTCAATAAGAACAGTTAAACATGTGCAGTCTAAGGTTTGTCTACAGACACAGTGCTGATTAACAGTCTCTGCCTCAACAAAGGTTTTGCATATTATGGTCTAACTGCTTACAGTAATGTAATCAGCCAGCAATTAACCACTCAATTAACATAGAATCTTCTGTTCTGTCACACAATGAAGGGCGCTGAGAATGAGGCCAATGGCCCTGTAAGTGATTCATCCAGGTTCAAGCCTACATGTCAGATAGTTAGGAAGGAATAGAAACCAATGTTTTCTTCAACATCATTAACACATATCCTTTCTTGTTTCTCTTTTTCAGCTTAACGGAGGTCTGGGTCCACTTGGGCCTTGGCTCCATTGGAGCAGGAGGACATGGAGCAAGCCCCTGCCCCGCTGGATCCATTGCAGGGGGAGAAGAAACCAGCACAAGCCCCGTGCCCTGGTGATGAGGAGGAGGACTTCAACAGGGCAGTGGGACCACTTGCTGGACCATATGCCACACACAGATTGGCCTCCATTCCCTATGTCCCCCTCCTCCAGCTGCTGCGGCCATCACCGGGGCACACCTTTTGGAGGGACAAAAGAGGCATTCCCACTAACTTCTCCTTCCTCCTGGTGTTCGTCGGCCTGGCTACCACCACCAGGTCAACCACCACCGGAATAGAGCAAGCTACTGGCCAGTCCACTGCCACTCCCCACAGGGCCACCACCTCCGCCACCTCCACACCTACCTATGGGACACAAATTAATAGGTCATGCCCAGTGAGAAGGCAGACCTCCATCCTCACCACCACCAAGCCAGGCTGCTCAGGAGGAGATTCTGGCTGTGTTGAGGCAGATCCTGTACTGTCTGCAGGGGATCCAGGCCAGTATCTCCTCCTCACGAGGAGGTCATGAGGTCATGAACTGGTTGTGCCGCTGCCTCACGGGGGGAAACCTCCCCCTGCCCCCCCCCCCCCCCACCAGCACTTGTGAGCCGGCCACAGGGGATTGGGGCTCTGATGCTAGGCAGAGGAGGATGTAGAAGCTGCGTATATTTTTGTGCCTTCTCAACAGCACTCCTCAGTGACAATCTATTGGTCCAAATGTTAACCTAATTTAGCCTGGCTATAGAGTCTTGGATCCTGGCCTATGTGATGGTGATATTTTGTACGCAGATGGCTACCTCCCATCAAATGGTCCATGATCCCCTTCTCTGTGGACACGTAGGCTTCTGTTTAACATTTCACCAATTGATGGTCACTTCTCTGTTGAGAAGAGATGCTGCAGTCCCTATCTTTTTTAAGGCCTTATGTTTAATTTCCTTTTTTCTTTTTGTGATTATGCACAATTCAGGTCCATGAAGGCATCTTCTGCATCTACAAGCATTGTGAAGGAAATGTATGAGGTGTAAGGTTTTCCCAGTGCCTCTCAGGTAGACATTCCTTTAATGACAGCCCTCCCCCTTTACATGTAGCTTCCACAACATTAAAGCTATAATATATCCAGAAATGTAAGAAAAGATTGTAGACTAATGTGGACTGATACCGCTATGGTGGTGGACTTGCAAAGTCTCACAATGGCATGTTAATGACAGCCAGCATAAATATATGAAATAGTGAAGCATGAGATCCTGTCCTCAATATCAGTCTGAGAACAGATCCTTGTGTCTGATGTAAGTAACATTGAATCTGGTTGCTGACCTTTGTGTCCTCTCTGTATTGATGGCTATTTGTCCCATATTGCTGATATCATGATTATCCTTTAACATGTGCTATCCCCTTTATAGCTGATGGATGTTATATCAATGTTAACAATATTATTGTGAGGAATTGACTCTGCTGGGTTTTGAACCCTGGTCCCCAGGCTGCTATACCTCATCCCTACCACTGCGCCAGCCTGCCTGTTGTGAATTCCATTGAGACTTTATAAGCTTGACTCTGCTAGCAATTGTATCAGTACCTAAGTCTCTTCAGCTGTGTCTGGTCAGGTGTCTGGTCCTTGGCCTATATAAGGCACTTCCTGTCTATTGATCCTTGCCAGATTATTGTGTGGTTTCTGATCACTTCAATAAACCTTGTTCCTGTTTTCACCTACAAGTTTGCGGAACTGGATTATTGCTGACCTTGGCTACTGGTCTCCACAACTTTGTGATTTCTATATCATTACAATTATATTGCAAAGTGATAGTACACCTTCACCACTGACGCTGGTCACAGGTAAGCATTTATTGTAAGATGACACAAATTAATGGTCATACCCAGTGAGATATCCTGAGAACTAGCTAATGGTTAGAAATGCTTGCAGAGGCAAATCAGGCGAGTTTGTATATTGTTACAGTTTCAGGATTTAGCACTGTTTTGTACATGCTTTTTTTTTTTTATCCCCCTCCGCCGTTTTTATTTACCATTTCTTTTCAGATTTTTGTTTTGGGAACATACTGTTTGTGTGAAACTGGATTGGATTACACAGTCCAGAGGTTTAAGTATATGTTGGAACGAGCAGATATAGACAATTTGTGAGTGCTATGCTCATTACTGGGTACTCCGATTAAATGGAGTGATTTCTGATGATATTTTTTTCCCTCAGATTCCGGTTGCAGTGGTGTAGTGACCACATGTGACCCTGGTAGGTGCTATGCATCATGCTTATTCTAGACTATGGCATTACCCCCTTTAGGTAACCCCTTTTCCTGAGAAGCCTCTTGCCCTTCTGGGATCCCCCCACACCACACCCATGATATTAATGCACAGTCTTGTACATTTCTGTGTATGAAACAAAGTTTTGTTATACCATTCTCACAGTGTCAGTGTGTTTTCAATGGTTTGGGTTGGAGGACATCCACTTACATCACATTTGTTTCACATTCCTCTATCAGTCAACTAATGAGCCTTAGTTAGTGAGTAATAGATCAATACATATAATATTAATCATACAAATCATAAAAAAATACTGGTAGCTTGCCAGTCATACATAATAAAAACTGTCTGCATATATATGCTTCTCTTTCCCTCCTCCTCTCTATCTCCCCCCCCCCTTCTTTCCCCCTCTCCTCTTTGTTACTGATGGGGGTGAGTTGGCTGTTGCTCCACGTGCCTCTCTGCATAGCCTCCATGTGTGTTTGCGGCCCTTCCTGATGGGTTAGAGTATATTGGCGTGGTGTATATTCCCCTGGTACTTGATAAACTGTATGTCATGTGGCAGTGTAATTTGCCCACTATGGATGAGTGAGATGTATATGCAATTATCTTTATATTTTGGGGTCCACATGAGAGCCTCTGTGAGTGAGAAAGGGATGATATGGTAGGCATTTTCATGTTTTTGTGTTGCAATTTAATCAGGTAGTGTGTCTTTAATTACTTTATGCATGTTGCCGCAAGGCTTTTCATATTGGCATATGCATGACCATTCCAACATATGATAAAATAAAAACAATTTTTAATGCCTATTTTTTATTTGTGGATTGTTGTGCAATCAATTGTAATGCCTTTCATTGCTTCCCCCATATGTTAAAAAACAGTGGTGTGTTTATATTGTCTTTTACAGTGTTGTCTGTAAACCCTTTGCGGGACCTATTTGGAGCCCGTAATTTTTTTGTCTATATTTGCCATTTACGGGTTTGAACGTAATTCATTTGTAGCAATTTAATAGCGATTTGCGATTTTAGCAATCGTCACATTTGTAGGCTTGAAAGATCAAAGGCTTAGCTGGGTCAGAGTAAAATTTTTGACAGCCCATAGGGATTTTCAGCCTGTAACCCGCAGATCATTTGCAGGTAGAAAAAGAGGTCAATTTAATAGCCATAACTTTTGTGGGCTCCTTTACGTCCTTTTGGAACTACAAATCGGCAAATTTAATAGGGCCCTATGTCACTTGCTGAGTTGTATTATTGTATGATGTGTTCCCCCAAATCCTAGTTGTATGCCCTGGGCCCCTGAGATTTATTTGCCCCAGGTCATATGAGTCTGGAGGGCTCTGGGTTAATTTACCATTTTTTTACCATTTATTTTATGTGTGAAGTGTGTTTTGTGGTGTAACTATTGCATTGGGCTAATAAAAATATTTTGGGATCAGTACCACTTTAAGGCCGATCAGTAGACGGTTCCAGTAGCCAACAGCGATACCCAGTTCGCTCCTAACCCCATTTGTAGTAAGCGGTAGTTTAGGCTCCACAGACTTCAATGGGAGATCCACAGGGCTGATTAAGTCATCAAGTTTTCTTAACAAGGCTGTCAAAACAGCAGTTGAAACTTTTTGTTTCAATAGACAAGGGTTAAGTGGTATCAAGTGTTTTGCAAGTGATATCCCTCTGATCCCTTGTCTTGTTGTCAATCCCAAATTAAGAAGTACTTGACCTTAGTCATTGTTTGTGACCCCCATTCAATCTAATAGTGAGGCAGAATTTCTAAAATTATAATGGTAGTCCTGATCAGCCAGGAAAAGTGGATACACCCCGAAGGCACCTCAACTACCCTATCTGACTCTCCTCTGGCTCAATATAGGTATCTCTATCCAAAGGGAGGTCAGCTAAGTAGAGGATAGACCCAACCAAGCTTTACTACTGTTCCCTCCCAACTCAGGAGGCACCCTGAGCGCGCTAACAAACACTGCTAAAGGGGGCAAAAGGTGTCGGCCTTGTGTTTACCAAGGGAAGTGGCCCCTGGCTGATTGGTGCAAGACCTGTATAAAAATGTGAACTGGAAAACAAAGTTTATTATCTATTTGGAACACATATGCATGATGTGTTTGATTTAAAAGGAAAATATTTATAATTTTTTAAAATCAGAAATTCATTTTTGCAACTTGTCCTAGAACTCAGTAGCTTAGTCCGAGAATCTGCAACTTGTCCTGCGTGTGGAAATACAGAACCTATACAACACGCAGGTAGGATTGGTCTCCTTGGCCTTTTTAAGTGGGCTGTGACACCCTCTATAGTTCTGTTTGCTCTTTAACTTAAGTCTTGTGGCTTAGAGATTATTAGTTCTACTTTATCCAGGAACTTATTCATCCACAGAACAACAATCAAAAGTCAGGCATAGGAAGCTGATGTAAATGTGCCTCAGTTCTGACCTCGGCAGTTTTATGTATTATTGTAGAAGAGTTCAAGATACATAGACACTTCTTACCATGTTGGATTACTGCATACTCCAGCAGTCTCCGGCAAAGCTTTTCTGCCCCACTCCTTGACTTGGACTCTTGTTCTTTCACCAACCAGCTAACAATTTCAGAAGCCACAAAAGAGAGTTCATATTTTACACCGTCCTCTTCCCTTGTTTGCAAGAGAGCGGTTCCAGTGTTCATAACCCTGTTAAGGAGGAGAAAACAGATTTACACTTGTTTGCATAGAATGAAATACAGTAAAATGCCCCTTTGTGTAACTATCATAATGCTGCATTTTATTTGTAAATTAAGCACTAGACAGCGATGCAGGGTCTAGAACTTTCTCACATTACCATTTATTAAAATACAGTATGGGAATTGTTGTATGCTATTTATTTCTGTCTCCCTCTTCAGAAACAATCTACAGATGAGCCTACCTTACTCCTTCTGGGGCCAACCAGCAACGGATCCAAACCTACCTATTAAGAAACTCCTCCTCTTGAGTCTTCTCCAGGGTATATCCCTCAGTAGCACACCTCTTTCATGAATACATGACGACTAATTTAAACTACACATTTATTACACATAATGTTAAATGTTTAAATTCTCCTTACAAAACATATGTCCCTTCAGTATTATTTATTAAGGAAAGAAACTTTGCAAAAGCTAATATCCCCAAATGTATACAAAAGACCTTCCCCAACTTTTACACTGACCTTGGCAAAATAATAATTGGGAGAGATATCAACCTATCCCTTGACCCCAAACTGGACCGTTCTTCTATATTTCATGACACAGGAAACTCAGGCAAACTTAAATGAAACACATCTCTTTTGTCGGAATTACATCTTATAGACGCTTTGAAACCTTTTCACCAACCCAGTAGAGAATATACTTTATTTTCTTCTACACACAGAACTTACCTAAGCTTAGATACTTTCATACTAAATACATCTTTATTAGATTCAACAACATCTGCAGAGTTAATTCCCTGCCCCTGGTCAGATCACTCCTTAATCGGAATTTACCTAGATTTAAAGGTAAGGTATCTCACAAAAGTGAGTACACCACTCACATTTATGTAACCATGTTATTATACCTTTTCATGTGACAACACTGAAAAAATGAAACTCTGCTACAATGTAAAGTAGTAAGTGTAAAGCCTGTATAACAGTGTTAATATTCTGTTGCCTCAAAATAACTCAACACACAGCCATTAATGTCTAAACCGTTGGCAACAATAGTGAGTACACCCCTAAGTGGAAATGTCCAAATTGGGCCCAAAGTGTCAATATTTTGTGTGGCCACCATTATTCTCCAGCACTGCCTTAACCATCATGGGCATGGAGTTCACCAGAGCTTCACAGGTGGCCACTGGAGTCCTCTTCCACGCCACCTTGATGACATCACAGAGCTGGTGGATGGTAGAGACCTTTCACTCCCCCACCTTCCCTTTGAGGATGCCCCACAGATGCTCAATAGGGTTTAGGTCTGGTGACATGCTTGGCCAGTCCATCACCTTTACCTTCAGCTTCTTTAGCAAGGAAGTGGTCGTCTTGGAGGTGTGTTTGGGGTTGTTATCATGTTGGAATACTGCCCTGCGGCCAAGTCTCTGAAGGAAGGGGATCATGCTCTGCTTCAGTATGTCACAGTACATGTTGGAATTCATGTTTCACTCAATGAACCGTAGCTACCCAGTGCCCGCAGCTCTCATATAAGATATGATTATCTTATATAAATACATCCAGGGTCAGTAAAAAGATTTGTCAAGGGAGCTTTTTGTGATAAGAGGTTTTCAACCGACAAGACTCTCAAAATGTATGGAGGAAGGTTCTCTGGTCTGATGAGACTAAAATTGAACTTTTCGCCCATAAAAGAAAACGCTATGTCTGGCGCAAACCCAACACATCACATCATCCAAAAGTGAAACATGGTGGTGGCAGCATCATACTGTGGGAATGTTTTTCAGCAGCTGGGACTGGGAAATTGGTCAGAGTTGAGGGAAAGACGGATGGTGCTAAATACACGGATATTCTTGAGCAAAACCTGTACCACTCTGTGCGTGATTTGAGGCTAGAACAGAAGCTTCACCTTCTAGCAGGACAATGACCCCAAACACACTGCTAAAGCAACACTTGAGTGGTTTAAGGGGAAACATGTAAATGTGTTGGAATGGCCTAGTCAAAGCCCAGACCTCAATCCAATAGAAAATCTGTCGTCAGACTTAAAGATTGCTGTTCACAAGCGCAAACCATCCAACTTGAAGGAGCTGGAGCAGTTTTGCAAGGAGGAATGGGCAAAAATCCCATTGGTAAAATGTGGCAAGCTCATAGATACTTATCCAAAGCGACTTGGAGCTGTGATTGCCGCAAAAGGTAGCTCTACAAAGTATTGACTTTAAGGGGGTGAATAGTTATGCACATTGACCTTTTCTGTTATTTTGTCCTATTTGTTGTTTGCTTCACAATAAAAAAAAAAGAATATTCAAAGTTGTGGGCATGTTCTGAAAATTAAATGATGCAAGTCCTCAAACAATCCATGTTAATTCCAGGTTGTGAGGCAACAAAACACGAAAAATGCCAAGGGGGTGAATACTTTTGCAAGGCACTATAAATCTGTATGCATATAGAATGACTCAATGTAATGTGTGTTTTTGATATAAGCAATATATGCTAGATTAAAAAAGTTAAAACAGGGAAACTTAGATATACAGTATCTCACCAAAATGAGTACACCCCTCACATTTTTGTAAATGCTTTATTATATCTTTTCATGTGACAACACTGAAGAAATGACTCTCTGCTACAATGTAAAGTAGTAAGTGTACAGCCTGTGTACATTTGCTGTCACCTCAAAATAACTCCACACACAGCCATTTGTGTCGAAACCGTTGGCAACAAAAGTGAGTAGCAGATTGTCATTTTTTTAGTTATGTCACATGAAAAGATAATAAAATATTTACAAAAATGTGAGGGGTGTACTCACTTTTGTGAGATACTATACCTTTAAAAAATATATTTTGCACACCTTGCTTTCAATTAATTTAACTTGTCAGGTTTTCCTGTTTATTTTTACTAAATAATTAAATAATTTAAATAAATAAGGATTTTTTTTTAAGCAAGGTTTTGTAAATTTTTTGATTCAAAGCAACAATCCTTCGGTTTTTAAATATTATATTTAGATGACTGCTGATGAAGAAAAAAGGCATTTACAGTGTACCTTTAAGTTTATATCATTATCATACATTATCATAATAACTTCATTGTCTATTAGTTTGGGCTAAATAGTCATTTTATCAACATATTTCTGATTGTCCTGTCCTGGTTCTCCAATCAAAGTGCTATGCAATAAAGATCACCTTGGATTACAGTAATTTGTAAAAAAATGCTCCAAATGACTTTATGCAACTATATAACGCAAAAGAGATAGAAGATTTATTTCAGGATCTTTTGCTAATTCAAATATTCTAACCCCAAAAGAAAAGGAAAGCTGCAATATAGAAATATATTATTACAATGGAGAGAGTGGAACAATTTAGAGTGACATTGTAATTTATAGTGCCTTTAGGACCTGAGAACTTGTCCAAGTAAACTAAAAGGATCCACTGGCGCAGCTGAACTACACATAGCACACAAGGTAACTAAATATTGTTGTAAAAGTGAGCACTGCACAATTTTATACCAGTAAAATGTTAAATATTTGGGCAGTTTCTTCACTTAATTTTGACTGATCTAGATGATGGTACAGAACAATATCCATAAGTTCAGAGTCCCTTTAAAGGGCCACTGAAGCCCAACATTTTCTAGCATGCATTTATAAAAATATATTTAAACATTACAAAATGTATGAGAAATAATTGAGTTATGGTATAGAAAAGTGACATTAAATATTGTAAGTGTATGATTGATTTCCATCTGTCCTGATATGTTACTGTACATACCAGGCAGGAAGTATGCTATGGTGGGTAGAAAGGTCATTTATATACCCTCAACTGTATATACAGTAGGAAAAGGAAAAAACACACACTTACAGCTCTCAAGCAGGCCAGTAAATCCGCTTTCCCACATAATGTCTCAGTGAGCAGTTTTCCCACTGCCACTAACACATTTTTTGCATCTAGGCCACTGAACATGGGATTCATTCAGATGTATGTGCCCTGATGCAACCTTCAGAACTTAGCCCTTGTTTAGGGTACACAAAGTAACTCAAATGTGAAAAAACACATCTGCTTGTGACATGCAAGAGTGCTTAGAATTGTCTTTTCTTTCTTTAATGATTACTTAGTACCTGGTCTGAGCACTCTCCTTATTCGCTATGTGTTAATTTTACAAAACGTACTTCTCATAAAGTGTCTGTCCTCGCATGAAAACCATCACTTCTTCCACCATAGGACATGTTCCATCATCAATTCTAAAGCGGTAATAAAGCCGGGCATCTTTGAACTCCTTGTACTCATCACAAGCTGTAACATTAAGGAGATTCAGAAAACAGTAAAAACAAGTTAACTTCCAGAAGATACAAATAACAACAAACTGCAATAGTCTAGTTTGCACTTATGGATCTTTCTCTATTATGATTTATATATTTTTGAGCGGGGTCTAGGGCAGATTATAAAAGTAAGTTGGGATTAGAACACAATTAAGTTTTTTTTTTTTCTAGTAAACCACCTATAGTCTTCCTTAACCCCTGGAGGACCAAGCTTGGAAAAGTTATGTTGTCCAGATTGGGCTTTCACGTCCAAGCATGTTAATGTAACGCACAGGCAGTCTTATGATGGTCACTCCCCTATGCAGCACTGGGGGTGATTATATATTTATGTAGTGGTATAGTGGGGGAAAACTCCATCACCTTAAAAGATTTTTAATATTTGTTTTAAATGTTAAAATAAATTTTTGAACTTGTCCCTCCCTCCCCTCAAGTGTTCAGGGGATAATTGGCAGGGGAATTAATCCACACCACAATCCCCTTTTTCTGCCTTCTTTGACCTCAAAGAATTTGGGTTCATTTGGTGGATCGCGGGGCATATGTTCAGTAGTGTAACATAATGATGCGCCAGTTGCAGGAGGGAATCCCAAATGACAACACATGTACATCACACATATTTATACATATATAAAAATTTAAATCCCTGCATTATTATTGGTTAGGCTTTCAACCTATCATAAACGGGATGGGAGCTATTCATATACTCAATTCTGATTGGCTGAAATATGATTGACATGTAATTTTACCAATCAGAAGCATAAAAAATGGTATATAAGGTCAGCTTGTGCTCCAAGAGTATTTATTTGATAGGGAAAATTATGGATGGGCTTTTAAAAGCCCTAAAGGTGAGAATCAAGGGTTTTCAAGTTTAGTGAGGTAGGATTGTCTGAGATTGGCCTGCAGGCCCTACTATCCCCCCTTTCATAAATTGGGCTGCAGTCACTTACTATTCCTCTCCCTCACCTTTACAGTCCCTGCTAATTCCATCACCAGAAGCAGAATATTTGAACAATGGACTGAGCATATTGATAAATAACTTGCCTATCTAGAAGTGGATAATGCGGTTATGCAGAAGGCTGATTGTGTTAATTGATTAAAGTAATTTAATCATGTTTTGGGGCTGAACCAAAGCTATATTGCTCTGTATGAATATAAATGTTCCAACTTTTCCCAATATCAATGTTTGCTTATTTTTACTTAGAGGTTATAACCTCTGTTTGTTATTTTTAAACCCTTGATCCCTTTTCTGTATCCCTGATGGTCCTGGAATAGAAGCTGATCACCAAGAATCCCATCCACTCCACAGTCCAAGGGAGGATTTCTGTAGCCAAAGCAGGATGATTCTGGAGCTGAGTTGGACCTCCTCCCTGGGTCATGACAAGCTGGTGGAAGTGGGATCTTAGTGCAGGAACCGGCAGAAAGTATGGGTTATAAAGATCTATCCCTATTGGAAATCCAATTCTTCAGGCAGATTGGAGGGAGATACCAAGGCGTTGCAGAGATGTGGTCAGTTCCAGGAAGGCCAAGAGCTAGCCCAGCCTGTAGAGCTACTCCAGAGTCCTGAATGGCGGAGGTAATCAGGGAAAAGCGGAGTATGGTCTCCTGGATGAGAGAGCAGTGAAGGAAAAGAAATGCTACCATAGACTGGTTGGAGACTCTCATGGGCCTGCAGAAGGCGTCCTTGGGAATCCAGCAAGGAGATGAGCTTGCATACTGGCTGGAGGAGCATTTATGAGAGGAGATCATCGTTACACAGTTACATAGTAATTGAGGTTGAAAAAAGACTTTCAGTCCATCAAGTTCAACATTTTAAGATCTCCTCTTATCTGCAATATGCAGATTAGTTGTTAATTAATTTAATCCAGAGAAAGACAAACAGAAAAAAAACAAGTGAGACTTAGCCAATCGTCTCAAAGTGGAAACAAATAAATCCTTCCTGACCCCAGATACTGGCGATAGGATTCCTTCCTGGATCAATACTCTCTCTCTAATTATCCAGAAAAACCCTGAATACCCTTTTTGATTAGAAGTAAATCCAGTCACCTTTTAACGTTATCTAACGATTTTGCTATCACCCCCTGCAGTTCTTTGTCCCAGTCTATACGTTGAATTGCTGCCCTTAGACCGTTAAAATCAGCCCTTTTTTTTTTTTTTTTCCAAATCTTTTTATTGACACATAAGCAGTGCTCAATAACACAATATTGTTGGACTCGCAGGTCCAACACAATTTTGCATAAACAGGATTTTTTAACATCGTTTTAGATATCTTGTACAACTTTGTTGTCAATAATGATTATCCTGTCCTGACAATTTTGGGTGTCTGCTTTATGTGTCCACCATAACCTTAAAATCAGCCCTTTTAAAATCAAAAGTTTTTGTTGCCCCCCTTACAGTTTAGTTTTTTTACTTCAATCTCAAATGAGACTGTGTTGTGATCACTGTTTCTTAAAAGTTGCCCCATTTCAACATGTTATACAATATCAATATTATTTGTAATGAGTAAATCTAAGATAGCTTCATTTCTAGTAGGTTCTTGTATAACCTGGGCCAGGTAATGGTGTATTCGAGAACCCGCTCCCCTTAGCTAAACTGCTGGTCTCATTTATCCAGTTTATTTCAGGGTAATTAAAATCGCCCATTATTAGAACTTGCCCATGCTTAGCTGCATTTCCAATCTTTAATAATAATTGCATTTCATCGCTTTCAATCATATCTGGAGGTTTATAGCGTAATCCAACTAAAATGTATTTGAATTTGCTGCTCCGCTATTTAACTCTACCCACATTCAATATTACCCCTAGTTCCAGCATAAATATTTTCTCTGACTATAGGCTTAAATTCAGGCTTAACATACAGACAAATCCCTCCTCCTCTTTTACCATTGCCCCTATCTTTACCAAATAGGTTATAACCATCCAGATTAACCATCCAGTCGTGAGATTCATCCCACCATGTTACGGTAATGCCTATTAAATCCCTTCTGGCATTAGTAAGCATACATCTTATGAGTTTGTAGTTTTGAGGTGCCTGCCTCTGTACTTGAGTTACTTATTAATGCCTCTCTATTGACTATACTAACCCTCCCCCATCTCTTCCCCATAAGTATTTAATGTATCCCAGAGAGATTCACACAGAAACAAACAAGTGCACACAGATATACTTATACACAAGCCAAACCATGCCCACTCTCACCTGGACAATGATTACAGTCCAAAAGACAGAAAAACACCCTTTAGCTTCCTGCACTGAATCCCAGAGAGATATGGAAGAGAGATATGCTAATGTGCTACTTATCCTAATGACAACCCTACTTCAGGCTGGGGTTGTTTGATGGGCTCTAAAAGATGCTGCACTATAATAAAGCGTGTGAATTTGGCAACTGGCAGACTAGTGCCATTGGCAGCTGTCGATCGAACCAGATACAGCAGCAGCAACGCTGTTTCAACCTTTGATCAACTTATGGAAGTTCTTACGGGAGTCATATCATCCAGCCTTCAATCACTACAGTAGCCTTAGTGCAGACATGTATGAGGGAACTGTTAAAAAAGTAATTTCTCAGTTAAAATGACTATATAAAAATAATGCACTATGGCAACTACTTATTACGGATATACAAATTTAATAATATTATGAAGTAAGTAAATATTTATAAATTTAAATTTTGTATTGCTTTTGTCACATTGCTTTTAACTCAATCTTTCTTCTGTGTCATGAAGGCAATCATACATGGGATATAGTTTCCTATTCCAATTCTGAGCTACAATAATCAATTTTCACAGGGAAACGCTCTGGTAGGATTGCCTTTATAAGAACTGGACTGGTGGGACAATGCTAACCATCCTACTCTAACCTAGGCCAGACTGTGTATTTTTGCAGTACTGTTAATGCTTATTTTTAAATCTGTGTTACAGGAAATTAAGCAAAGCAATTTGGTGTAAACAGAGTGGCCCCTGGTTTCATAATAAGGTTCACAGGGCAACCTGTAGTCCTACTGAAGTAATTTGGCCTTCAGTTTCCTGTAACTGGACAAAGGGGTTTTGGGTGAGGTTGGGCATGGTCATAATGGCTCTAATTACCATAACACAATGATCTATATGATGTAGGTAGCACCTGATTGGTTGCCTTAGGTCTAATCAAACTAGCTGTTCATTAGCCTAATTCTATGCAGCCTACTTGGATAAACACTTCCAACACCTCACCTTTATTACCTGCTCTTTTTATCCAGGAGTGTATGAATATTTTTTGTCTCAAACTCATTGTGTGTTCCTGTTTTAGAAAGAACAAGTGTGATAGGTGTTTTTCTATATAGGGAAAGTGTTGTGGAGAAATACAAATAACTTCCTTTCATGGTGAAAAGGTTTGTGTACTTTGATAAAGCTGTGAGCTATACCATGTAGGGTCAGCCAAGATGGGTAGGTCATGGCAGAGAGGTTAGACAAATCGCAGTCCACTGGAAAAGGAACTGGAAACCCACTCCAGTATCCAGTATCTTTGCTAAGAAAATTTTATGGACAGGCACAACCAAAGACATAACGATATGGCACCGGAAGATGAGCCCCTCAGGTCACAAGGTGCCTACCACATTACTGAGGAAGAGCAGAGGGCAAGTACAGGTAACACCAGATCTAATGAAGTGGTTGGGCCAAAGCTGAAAGGACCTGGAATGTTAGAACTATGAATCAAGGCAAACTAGATGTGGTCATGACATGGAGAATGTTGGAGAATGAAATGACATGGATAAACATTGATATCCTGAGAATTGGTGAACTTAAATAGACTGGAATGAGACATTTCACATCAGACAACCAACAGATCTTCAACTGTGGTCAAGAATCCCACAGAAGAAAGAGAGTAGCCATCCTAGTCAATCAAAGAGAGGCCAAATAAGTGCTTGGTTACAACCCAATAAATGACAGAATGTTTTCAATTCAAATTCAAGGCAAGCCACTTAATATCACAGTGATCCAAGTCTATGCTCCAACCACGGATGCTGAAGAGGCTGAAGTTGTCCAGTTCTACGAAGACATTGAACACATCATAAATATAACACCAACAAAAGATGTTACTATCATCATAGGAGATTGGAATGCTAAAGTAGGGAACCAAAGGACACCTGGAATAACTGGCAAATTTGGTCTTGGAGTACAAAATTAAGCAGGTCAGAGATTAGTATAAAAAAAAATTCTCTGGTCGTAGCAAACACCCTCTTACAACAGCCTCCGAGACGACTCTACACAAGGACATCACCAGATGGACAACATAGAAATCAGATTAACTATATACTTTGCAGCCAAAGATGGAGAAGCTCTATACAGTCAGCAAAAACAAGACCTGGAGCTGACTGCGGCTCAGACAATGAGCTTCTTATTGCAAAGTGGAAAATCATCAGACCAAGTAGATACAAAATAAATAATATCGCTTATGAATATGCAGTGGAAGTAAATAATAGATTTAAGGGACTAGACATGGAAGATAGAATGCCTGAAGGACTTTGGACCAAGGTTTGCAACATTATCCAGAAAACAGCAACAAAGAATATTCCTAAAAGAGAGAAAAGTGAGAAGTCAAACTGGCTGTCTGATGAGGCTTTGAAAGTAGCCCAGGAAAGAAGGAAAGCGAAGGGTAGTGGAGATAAGAAAAGATTTGTCCAACTGAATGCAAAATTCCAGAGAATAGCAAGAAGAAACAAGGACACATTCTACAATGAACAATGTAAAGAGATTGAAGAAGATAACCGAATGGGTAAATCATGAGACCTCTTCAAGAAAGTTGGGAGCCTAAAAGGCACCTGATGGAATCCCAATTGAACTATTCAAAATTATACAGGATGATGCTATGAAAGTGTTACTTGCCTTATGCCAACACATTTGGAAAACTCAAAAATGGCCAAAAGACTGGAAAAGGTCAGTCTACATCCCAATCCCCAAAAAAGGCAGTGCCAAAAAGTGCTCCAATTATAGAACAATTTAGCTCATTTCACATGCCAGCAAGGTAATGCTTAAGATTCTACAAGCTTGACTCCAACAATATATGGACTAGGAACTACCAGATGTGCAAGCCTATTTCGGCAAAGGAAGAGGCACAATAGATCAAATTGCCAATGTCCACTGGATAATAGAGAAAGCTAGAGAGTTCCAAAAAAACATTTACTTCTGCTTCACAGACTATTCTAAAGCCTTTGACTGTGTGGATCACAACAAAATGTGGCATGTCCTTAAAGAGATGGGAGTACCAGATCATCTCATCCTCCTCCTAAAGGATCTGTATGTCGACCAAGAAGTGACGGTCAGAACCAAACATGGGACAACAGAATGGTTCAAGATCGGAAAAGGAGTGCGACAAGGTTGTATATTGTCACCTAATTTATTTAACTTACATGCTGAGTACATCATGTGTAAGCCTGGACTGGATGAATCCAAAGCCGGAATCAATATTGCTGGAAGGAATATCAACAACCTCAGATACACCGATGACACTACCCTGATGGCTGGAAGTGAGGAGAATCTAAAGGACTTATTGATGAGGGCAAAAGAAGAAAGTGCAAAAGTTGGCCGCTGCTGCTCAACGTTAAAAAGACGAAGATCTTGGCAAATGGCACTTTCACTTTTGCAAATTGACCGGGAAGAAGTAGAGGCAGTGACAGATTTTATTTTCCTTGGATCCAAGATCTCTGCAGATGGTGACAATAGTCATGAAATTAAAAGACTGGGGAGGAAAGCTATGGCAAGCTTGGACAAGCTAGTAAAAAGTAAAGACTATCAACAAAGGGCCGCATAGTTGGTATTTCCAGTAGTAACATATGGATGTGAGAGCTGGACCATAAAGAAGTCTGATTGCCGTATAATTGACGCCTTTGAATTGTGGTGTTGGAGAAGACTGCTTAGGGTCCCTTGGACTGCAAGAAGATATAATAAATCAATACTTCAGGAAATCAAGACAAACTGTTCACTAGAAGGTATGACCATGAGGCTGAAGCTCAAATATTTTGGCCATATCATGAGACGGCAGGAATCTCTAAAAAAGACTCTGATCCTGGGAAAGATTGAAGGCACAAGAAGTAGGTGACGACAGAGGCGGATATGGATAGATAAAGTCACTGAAGCAATGAAGAGCCAGTGACTGAGAGATGCACCTGGCGTGCTGTGGTCCATAGCGTCATGGAGAGTCGGACGCGACTGAACAACTAAACAACAATAGCATTTATTACCTTTGTAGCACTTTTTATATTGCTAAATGTAAGCTCTGAAACAGCTAATTATGCATTTCCATAATTAATAAAGTGATCTGTGCAATGAATACATGATTTTTATGCATGCTAGGTGCATGTTTGACTCTTAATTGGCTTATAAATGTAAATCCTTTTTTATTGGCTTAGAAGGTGGGAGGTAATGGGTAGGATGTAGTTTGTATGTAGGACTACTATAAAAAGATATGATTTTTATCTACTTGCAGCCAGCAGCAGATATTGCGTATACTATTCTGTTGTACGTGCCGTGAGTGTGATTAAACTGAAGAAAATCAGAGGATTCTGTGTTTTAGTATCATGACTGGGTTTTGGAGTCGAATGTTGGATAGTGGATATGTTTTTCTACAACAAAAGCACTAATAGAACTTGTTGGAGGAAATTGTGCTGATGATACTATCTTCCTGAAAGATCAGAGTGCATTCAGCCAAATTAAATTTGGGCTGCGTGTTAAACTTATCCCGTAACGTAGATCTTAAGGCTTTTTGCTATTAAATTAGCCCTGTAACGCAGGCCGCAGACGACTCACGGGCTTACACGCAGCAAGACCAAGAAAAGCATATGTGTTGAGCAACGTTGAACTTCGCACCCGTAAATCCTTTGATCTGTTAAGACCGTAACCGTTAATTGTTCAATTTAGCTATTAAATTGCAACATAGTCACTCGCGAGCAAGCCTGTAACACACAAATGGAGCCCAAAGCCCAAGTGTGCTCGGGAGGACCCGCAAGGGGGGTAAAGTCCAATACGTAGCACTTCTAATGCAAATAACAACACACTACTGTACTTTTATTAAAAGGGAAAGTGATGTTAGGTCTTAGAATTAATAGCACAACATTCTCAAGCCCGGAAATCGGCTCAGAAAAATACTTCATTTCATGTATATTTTTTGTGTTATATCGATCCCGGTAATCAATGTAATACATACAGTGCCTTGCAAAAGTATTCACCCCCTTGACTTTTTACCTATTTTATTGCATTACTGCCTTAACACAACACCTGTGTGCAATCTAAGTGTCACATGATCTGTCATTACATATACACACCTTTTATGAAAGGCCCCAGAGGCTGCAACACCTAAGCAAGAGGCACCACTAACCAAACACTGCCATGAAGACCAATGAACTCTCCAAACAAGTAAGTGACAATTAAGTCAGGGTTAGGTTAGAAACAAATATCCAAATATTTGATGATTCCCTAGTAGCAGTTACGGGCTTGACAGATCAAAGCACTTGAAGGCTCGCAAGTCGAATTCTCACATGCCGTAGGGTTTTCTCGCTCCTACCCTGCAAGTCGTCGGCGGGCTGGTTTAAGAAACCAATTTAATAGCCGTAAGTCTTGCGAGCTATGTTAGAAGCTACGTTTTTACAAGTTAGGGGAATTTAATGTGGCTGTATGACATATAAGAACACTGCACCAGCTGAGATATGGGGCTATATAGATAAAAGCAATATTATATCTCTAAAAATGGACAGTTTTAGCTTGTCATAGGTGGTTTTGGAGTATTCATTTTAAAGGCAAAAAAAGTAATGTTTAGAGTTGGTTCTTTTAAACACACATTAGACAAATATGTTAATTTCATATATATTTAATATATATACCTTACTGCATATAAACGTAGACCCTGAAATAAGCATGACCCTACTCACCATGATGAATAATGTTATCATCAACTAATTTTTGCATAAGTTTGATTGCTGTCTCCCTATCGGGGGCTTCTTTGTGGTAAATGAGCCAATCAATCACTTTTCTGGCCACTACACAGTTCGGGTAAGTGCTCAACTGTTTTTTTCTGTTTTTAATTACTTTTTCCTCATGCAGCCTAAGTCTAGGAAAAAAAACATTTCTATTAGAAGATTTAAATGTAATATACTTTCAGCAGTAAATTGTAATTGATTTAAGGCAATTTTAAGAAACAGAGACCTGGAATGGGGTGAAGGAAATATTTTTAACACAGCTTCTAAATTTGGCAACTTTTGAATCTGTTTAAACCATCTGAACTTTTTATTTTTTATTTAAATAAATCATGAATCAGTGTTATTGATTCTACCTTTCCCTCTGCAAGTTTTATATGACAAATAGGTGTTATCACTCCATCAGCCCTATTAAATTCCAAGCCTGTAGTGGCAACGTGAGACCTGCAATGGCTGCAGGCTTGAAATTTGGCCGAGTTACAGAGCTATTAAATTAGACCATGCCGCGAGTTAAGGGCTTGAGATGCAAATCCGTAAACCATTTGTCACACGTTGGATGTGCGCCCGTAAACATGATCAATTAGTCAAACCCATAGTTACGGGTTTAGACGGAGCCAATGGCAACAGATATCGTCATGATTATGTCACTGAAAAAAATGGAGGTTAGATTTCAAAGCCTTACGGCTTCAATTACGAGTTTCGATCGGACCCGCATTCTAGACATAATGCAATATTGATAATGCTGTAAATATGATATATTATAGTTCATGCGAGTTCCATTATAGCACATTGATTACCGGGATCAATATAATATGGAAATTAGACAAAAAAATAGATTTTATATTGCAGATTTGCGAGCTTGAGATTGTTGTGCTATTAATTTTAATACCTAACATTACTTTCACTTTAATTATAAGTACAGTAGTGTGTGTATATTTGCATTTAACCCCCTTGCGGGTCCTCTCTAGTACCCGTTGGCTTTTTGGCTCCATTTGCGGGTTACAGGCTTGAACACCAGTGAATTCAGTGCAATTTTACAGTGTGATTGGAACATAACATGTTAGTGTGATCGGAACGCAAGTTGTTAGCAGCTTGCTTTACAGGGCCAATCTCATAGCCACAAGTCTTGCGGGCTTCGTTACGGATTATGGTTTTACACGTTGAGGGAATTTAATAGGGTTACATATGTTGTTACAGGGTCCATGGATTGAAACATTTATAAGAAACTTAGATCATTTTTTAGGAGTTAAGGAAGGAATGATGTATACATATGTATAATGTCAAATATATTATTAGTCAAGAAAAAAATGTAAGTGCTATGGTTCCCTTGTTTCTGGGTTTTGTAAAGCAATGAACTTGTTAGGCCATGTTCATACTGTTTTAGGCTACTTGCTCATACCTTTTTGAAGAGACCACCTGGTGATCTCCCTGAATTTGAGATACAGAACATTTTAAACAGGTTAAAATGACATGTGAGATACTAAATTTGAATCTGTTTTGCACTGCTCTGAGGCCAGTTTGAGGCTGCATGATCATTCATAGGCATCCTCCCATTCAGAGCATTGTTGCCTAAAGAAATCACTTAAATTCATCAAGTGAAGAATATTGCTAGTGCAACAGCATCCATTTATAAAAACACTAACCATTCACTTTATTCCACTTCCACTGTAATTATACACTTTCTTCTTCTAATGAGTGCTGTAATGAGCTGAATTACTATCATTATAACAAGTAAAGCATATCATATACAGCGCCTTGCAAAAGTATTCACCCCCCTCAATACTTTGTAGAGTCATCTTTTGCTGCTATCACAGCTCCAAGTAGCTTTGGATAAGTCTCTATGAGCTTGCCACATCTTACCACTGGGATTTTTGCCCATTCCTCCTTGCGAAACTGCTTCAGCTCCTTCAAGTTGGATGGTTTGCGCTTGTGAACAGCAATCTTTAAGTCTGACCACAGATTTTCTATTGGATTGAGGTCTTGGCTTTGACTAGGCCATCCCAACACATTTACATGTTTTCCCTTAAACTACTCAAGTGCTGCTTTAGTAGTGTGTTTGGGGTCATTGTCCTAATGGAAGGTGAACCTCTGTCCTAAACTCAAATCACGCACAGAGTGGTATAGGTTTTGTTTAAGAATATCCCTGTATTTAGCACCATCCATCTTTCCCTCAACTCTGACCAGCTAAAAAACATCACCACAGCATGATGCTGCCACCACCATGTTTCACTGTGGAAACAGGTGTTCTTTGGGTGATGTGATGTGTTGGGTTTGCACCAGACATAGAATTTTCTTTGATGGCCGAAAAGTTCAATTTTAGTCTCATCAGACCAGAGCACCTTCCTCCATACATTTTGGGAGTCTCCCACATGCCTTTTCCCAAACTCAAAACATGCCATTTTGTTTTTTGCTGAAAGTAATGGCTTTCTTCTGGCCACTCTGCCATAAAGCCCAACTCTATGGAGCGTACGGCTTATTGTCATCCTATGTACAGATACTCCAGTTCCTGCAGTTCCTCCAGGGTTACCTTAGGTCTCTGTGCTGTCTCTTTGATTAATGCCCTCCTTGCCCTGTCTGTGAGTTTTGGTGGAGGCCGTCTCTTGGCAGGTTTGCTGTTGTGCCATGTTCTTTCCATTTGGTTATGATAGATTTGATGGTGCTCCTGGAGATCATCAAAGATTTGGATATTTTTGTATAGCCTAACCCTGACTTGTACTTCTCAACAACATTGTCCCTTACTTGTTTGGAGAGTTCCTTATGGTGGTGTTTGGTTAGTGGTGCCACTTGCTTAGGTGTTGCAGCCTCTGGGGCCTTTCAAAAAAGGTGTGTATATGTAATGACAGATCATGTGACACTTAGATTGCACACAGGTGGACATCATTTCACTAATTATGTCACTTCTGAAGGTAATTGGTTGCACCAGAGCTTTTTATGGGCTTCATAACAAAGGAGGTGAATATATACACACATGCCAATTTTCTTTTTTCTATTTCTAAAAAATAGTTTTATGAATATATTTTTCTCATTTCACTTCACCAACTTAGACTATTGTGTTCTGATCCATCACATACAATTATGTTTAACAAAACATTGCACTTAAGGCTGTACTGTAACAAATAGGTAAACAGTCAATGGGGGTGAATACTTTTACATGGCACTGTATATATTTACTGTATATATATATATATATATTTATTTAAACTGTTTTCTTGTAAAACATATTTTATGTTAACATGTTCCTCTTCTGTAGTGCAGTGTACCCTTGCAACCCCCCCAAGCAGCAACTTTCAGCCCACAAACCCCCTGTAGCACCATTCACTACCCCCAGACGCTCATTGCAGGCCTTGCAATTGCGGCCTTTCAGGGTCCCTCCAAGGGTCATCTGTCCCGTCATAGTTGCGGCGAAGGTGCTCATTGCGAGGCATGAAAGTGGCGAGTTGGACAAAGCCTGAAATGAGTGGAAAAGCCCCTCATTGTGGGTCTCGCGATGACCGGCGTAGGTGTTTATCGCGAGTACCGCAAAGTAGACGGTGGGAGAGGCTCGCAATGAGCGCCAAAGGCACTTATCGCAAGACCCGCAAGTTAGAGTTAGGAGAGCCTTGCATTGTGTGGCAAACAGCATTGACAGCCTTCAAATTTTATTGCCGTCAATTTTGAAAGGCAAGTCGTTAATAAAATATAAGGATACTAGCGACTTGCCCGTCAAAAAATGACAGTCATGAAATCGTAAGTCAGGTAATGTTGTTTTATGAATTTTTTAGCGTGAGGACCTTCGGCGCTAATTGCGAGGCTTGCGCCGAGCGCCTTTGGCGCTTATTGTATGCCTCAGAATGAGCGCCTTTGGCGCTCATTGCGCTGCTGTTTTTTTATTTTTTTTTATTAGAGGTGTTTTTTTTGTGTATATGTCTTGTATGCCAATGAAATAATGAATAAATTAATAAATCAATATACTTTACCTATTCCTAAGTAATATATGCAGGAAGCATTGTGCTGAAGAGCTGACAATCTGTTTCTATGTTCCTGCAGCATCCAGTGTAGTTTTGCACGTTTCTGTAGCTGTGGTGCAATTGTCAGCAATGTGTGCAGTGTGTAGTGTAAATGTGGTGCATGCGCGAGGTAAAGCCGTTAGTGTAGCTGTGTACTTGCGCATTGATAAATGGCGCGAATGTGACGCTGGTGTGTATGATTTTCCGTCCTTAGTAAAAGTGTATCTTTACCTTGTACGGCTTTTTGGAAAAGCCGTATGTGCTTGGTGCTGTTTTACGTCTTTAAGGTCCTGTAGCCTCGTTTTCGTTTTTTTGGCCGCCATTTTTTCTCTCGCTTAGGGGATTTTCGTGTGTCTAAACTTGTGAATTTGGACTTGAATGGAGGTGTAACTTCACTTGCAGAGGTCCTGGGTGCCCCCCCCTTGCTATGGCCCTCATTCAATTGCAATTTTGCCAATTGAATAGGGGTCTAAATAAGCACATCACATATATTTTTTAAAGAAGTTTTTAGTTATTAAGCATCTATCCAAAAGCACGGTTTTCACTAACTAAAAACTTCTTTAAAAAATATATATTATGTGCTTATTTAGAGCCGTATTCAATTGGCAAAATCGCAATTGAATGAGGGCCTATGTGTTTTATGTGTGTATTTATTGTGTTTTGACTGTTTTCCGTTGCGCGCGGTTTGGCCGTTAAGTTCGTATTTTTGCAAGGTTGTAATGTTTTTTTTCCCTGTTTCGTATTTTTGTATGCTAAGTCCGTAAATGTGCGTCGGGTCGTATTGTTGGTAAAGTCTTGCTTGTGTGGGAGTTTGTAACCGTGTGTGAGGCGCCTTTGAGGCTCCACCTCTGCAAATGCGGCCCCTCGCTTTGCGAGGGTCCGCATTTGGAGCCTGCAATGAGCCTTCGGCTCATTGCAGCCGATGTTAGAGCCTCCACCTCCGCAAATGCAGCCCCACGCTTCACGAGGGTCCGCATTTGCGGCCTGCCATGAGCCTTCGGCTCATGGCAGCCGATGTTAGAGCTTCCACCTTCCGCAAATGTGGCCCATCGCTTCGCAAGGGTCCACATTTGCGGACTAAACTGCGTCCCTCGCTTTGCAAGGGACGTAGTTCTTGCGAGCTCGCAAAGCGTGACAATGTTTCGTAGTTTCACTATTATAATATGTGATAGTAATAAATATGGGGGTATAGTGGTTAAAAGCTAATAAAGGACAACCAGAATGGTAATAAGCTGATAGAGGACAGCCAGAATGGGTGGAGGAAGGTAGTAGTGAAATTAAGTAATCCCACTAAGAAATTTGGAGGAATTCGCAAAAGAAGGAGTAAATAATAAAATCAGACAAAGTACTTTTTAACTCAAATACATATTTTACCCAATACAATCACAGGGAAATTACATTTCTGTGTTCCATAAATTAATCTTGAAAGAGGCAGAGAAGGTTTGCTCCAAAAACCATGTTAAAAAGATATCCAACATGATCTATTAGAATAAAAAGGCATTAAAATATCTACAAGGGAATTTTACGATTATGATCCGTCAATAGGACAAAGGAGGAGGAATTGAAGCACTTATCTGAAAGAAACCTGCTTAAACCGTATCTTTAACAGACCACTGAACATCTTTACAAATAGTAAACTATATTAGTCTTAATTATGGTCAGACAGTACACTCACTATTACCATACTTTTATGAGACAGTTGAAAGCAATACACTACAATAATAAACTGACAACTATATTTATTGGCAGTAATTAAAAAGTAGAAAAATCACTAAAAGTAAGATTTCACACTCACGTTCAACACCCTCAAAGAAAATGAGGTATATATACAGCATATGTTGGTGTACATATGTGTGAAGCAAGATAATCATCTTGTCTCCGTTTGGTGATGTCTTCTTAATAATGTGTCAAACAGCAATTCCTGTAGTATTAAGTGGTGTAGTCCTGATACATTTGTGCAATCAAATATAATGTAATAGGAGTGCTGAATTATACCCCTCTTTTTTATGCCTCCTACACTTAGAGTGTTGCCAGGCCTTAATAGTGTGGTGGTCACCAACATACACTGTTTGTTTGAGGGTGTTGAATGTGAGTGTGATAGCTTACTTTTATTGATGTTTCTACTTTTTAATAAGTAGCAATAAATATTTAGTGATATGCACTTTCAGAATGTTTGCACCCCCCCCCCAACCCATGTAAATATTATTGTCAAGTGTAGTAGTATTTTTCCTATATTTGTAGATGACATCATTTGAGTAATAATATTGGCAGAGCTGATTAACTCAACAAATGTATCACGTCACTTCAGCCTGGTCTGCCAAGGCACTCATGTTATTTCTCAAAGAAATTACCATCTAGGCTCCTATCCCCCCCCCCCCCCCCCTGCCTTACACCAACAGAATGATCTTTCCTTCTTTTTCATTCTCTGTTACTTTCTCTCTCTTCTTGGTCCTTTCAAATCCTTAACTGTATTTCTTCCAAAGCTTTTTACCTCTCCCACTCCGTTAGGATTTTAGGTCTGCGAGTTTTCAGTCTTGTAAGGTGCTTTCGAAAAAAAACTTTCAGCTTTATTAAATTGCAATTCGGCCAATTAAATAGGGCTCTATTTAAGCACATAGCATTTTTTTTTTACAGAAGTTTTTAATTAGTGAAGACCTTGCTTTTGGATTGAAGTTCACTAACTAAAAACTTCTGTAATAAAAATATGCTAAGTGCTTAAATAGAGCCCTATTCAATTGGCCCGAATCGCAATTTAATAAGGCTATTTGTATGTAAGATTTGAAAATAAAAGACAGGGCCCTCCATCTTTTGCCATGTTTAATATTGTATTTTTTTGTTTTAATTTAACCCTGTGGTGCATTACATATAAAAGATAATAATAATAATAATAAATAACTCTCAATTGGAAGGTATCATGTTGTCAATCTGGAATGGTCCTAATAAAATTAGCCACTTTATAAAGGTCACTATAACACTCCTACAACTGTATTATAGGATAGAAGCTTGTTTTTAATATACATAATTATTTTCCTTTACCTGAGCTGTTCACCGATGATAAGCACCTCAGCCATTTGTTCCAGCTCTGTGGCCCTCTTCTGCACAGAAATCACAATTGTATCCATTGCTGTCAAAACAAATAAGACATACTTCATTTCCCATTGTATATGCCTGGGCATTCAATGAATCTTAAACTATATATCCAACCAAGCACATAAAACTATCAGCATTTAAATACATTTGCAAATTTCAGTAATAAATATAATTTAAGGCTGTTATTTAATACAGAACTGCCAGGATAAAGAGAGGTGTATCTCTGGAAAACTGGTAATTTTAACTAAAATATTTGCGCAATAAAAAAGGTATCACTTTATACTATGTGATTATTCATCTACATATATTAGAGCACAGTTGTGCTTTAATATTTAAAGTTCTGACAAACATAAAACTTTGAGTTTGAAATATCTGTTTGAAAGTTTGTATTTTAGGAGGGATTGGGGGTCTGAATTTTTGCCAATTCTCATGAAATTCTGTCCAGTTAAAAAAAAGTTGATATTTTTTTTCTCATTTGAATTTTTTTTGGCTCACATTGGCTGAATGACCTAAAAGGTCTACATGTTTGTTTTTGCTTTTTGAGATAGCTTAAGCCATTTTTGAGTTATAATAGTTTATATTTTTCCTTCCCAGATGCATAACTTTACATTTATTCATATTAAATTTCATCTGCCATTTAGATGCCCATTCCTCAATTTTATATAAATCCCTTTGGAGGGAAAGCACATCATTATCTGATTGAATTACCTTGCTCAACTTCGTATCATCAGCGAAAATGGAGACACCACACTCCAATCCTACCTCTAAGTCCTTAATAAATATGTTAAAAAGGAGAGGACCTAATACTGAACCCTGAGGAACCCCGCTTACCACATTAGTCCAATCAGAGTATGTTCAATTTACAACAACCCTTTGCTTCTTGTCTTTTAGCCAGATCTCATATTTACTGCAATTCCTGTATCTCTTAGTTTGCACAATAGTCTCCCATGTGGCACTGTATCAAAAGCCTTTGCAAAATCCAAAAAGACTATATCCGCAGAGTTGCCTTGATCCAGGTTCCTACTAACCTCCTCATAGAAACTAATTGGCTCCTACTTATAATCCTGTTCAAATAGATATATTATTGTATATTATCCCTTATTAACCCTTCTAAAAGCTTCCCCACTACAGAAGTGAGGCTCACTGGTCTATAATTCCCCGGATTTGCTCTTGCTCCCTTTTTAAATATTGGTATCACATCTGCTTTTCTCCAGACATCTGGTAGAGACCCTGTGTTGAGTGAATCTTGAAAAATTAAATATAATGGTTTGGCTATTAAAGAACCCAGTTCCCTCAGTGCCCGTGGATGTATTCCACCAGGACCCGGGGCTTTATTAACATTTATTTTTTCCAACCTCTTTTGGATTACTTCTTGTGTAAACCAATTATTTGGCAAAGGTTGTGTAGCCCCATTATGTTGCAGTGTCCCAACCACTGGTACCTCCCTTGCGTATACCGAAGAAATGAACCTATTTAGCTCATCTGCCTTTGCCTGGTCACTAATTTTCAGATGGCCTGTTTCACATTCTAATGTTCCTATAGCTTACTTCCTCGCCTTCTTCCCATTAATATCCTTAAAAATATTTTAGGGTTAGTCTTACTCTCTTTTGCAATTAATTTTTCATTTTCTATTTTAACCAGTCTAATAGCGCTTTTGCAAGCCTTGTTGATTTTCTTGTACTCCTGTAAAGCAGTCTTTGTCCCCTCTAGTTTGTATAATTAAAATGCCTTCTTTTTACTCCTTATCTCTATCTTTAAATCATTGTTAAGCCACATTGGTTGGGATTTACTTGTTTTACTTTTATTCCCACATGGTATATGCAAATGTATATGTATATTTAGTAAGGATTTAAATGTTGTCCATTTATGTTCAGTGTTTTTACCTATCAGTTGTCTGTCCCAGTCTATACTTTGTATTGCTGCCCTTAGACCGTTAAAATCTGCCCTTTTAAAATTAAGAGCTTTTGTTGGCCCCTTAAAATTTTGTTTTTTTAATTCAATCTCAAATGAGACTGTGTTGTGATCACTTTTTCCCAAAGGTTGCCCTATTCCAACATTTGATATTATATCAATATTATTTGTGATGACTAAATCTAAGATAGCTTTATTTCTAGTAGGCTCTTGTATAACCTGGGTCACATAATGATCCCTGAGTGTACTCAAGAACCTGCTCCCCTTAGCTGAACTGCTGGTCTCATTTATCCAGTTTATTTCAGGGTAATTACAATCTCCCATTATTAAAACTTGCCCATGCTTAGCTGCATTTCCAATCTGTAACAATAAATGTATTTCCTCACTTTTAGCTATATTTGGGGGTTTATAGCATACGCCTACTAATATTTTTTGGGAATTTGCTGCTCCGCTATTTAACTCTACCCAAAAACATTCAACTTTATCACTAGGTCCACCATAAATATCTTCTTTGACTATAGGCTTAAACTCAGCCTTAACATACAGACAAATCCCTCCTCCTCTTTTACCATTGCCTCTATCTTTCCTAAATAGGTTAAAACCATCCAGATTCACAGTTCAGTCATGAGATTCATCCCACCACGTTTCGGTAACGCCTATTAAATACCATTTTTCATTAATTGCTAATAATTCTAACTCTCCCATTTTTCCTGGCAAGCTTCTGGCATTAGCAAGCATACACCTTATGTTATAAGTCTATAGTTCTGAAGTGCCTGCCACTGTACTTGAGTTACTTAGTACTACCTCCCTATTAATAATTAATCTACACTTTCTACCCCATTACTTATATCTAGTCCCTCACCCCCACCTACTGGTTTAAAAACTCCTCCAGCCTTTCTACCATCCTATCCCCTAGCACAAAAGCTCCCTCGTCATTTAGGTGCAATCCATCCCTGCTGTAGAGATTGTACCGAAGTGAGAAGTCAGTCAGTGATCTAAAAACCCAAACCCCTCCTTAGTGCACCACATCTTTAGCCACACATTAACCTCCCTAAGCTCCTTCTGCCTCCCTGAGCTAGCACGTGGCACTGGTAGTATCTCAGAAAATACTACCTTGGAGGTCCTTGCTTACAGCTTATTACCTAGCTCTCTAAAATCATTCTTTAGGACACTACATCTTCCACTAACTTTGTCATTGGTACCAATATGTACCAAGACCGCCGGTTGATTTCCAGCACCTCCCAATAATTTGTCTACCCAATCCACAACATGACGAACCTGAGCACCCGAGAGACAGCAAACTGTTCGATTGCTGGGATGTGGGTGACAAATCACCTTGTCTACCTTCCTAATAATAGAGTCCCCTACAACCAAAACCTGTCTGTTGCTCTGCCTATTCTGCCCTCCCTCTCCTCCAGTAGAGCTGTTCTCCCGGCTATTAGAGGGAACATCTCTGTCTGGCATTGCCATTCTTGAATGGACATCCCCAACAGTTTCAATCAATCTGGCAAATCTGTTGGTATTTTCCAACTCAGAACTGGCCTGCCTCCTCCTGTTCCCCCTGCTTCCCCTTCTAACTGTAACCCAGCTACCTCACTGGACATCCTCACTAGCCCCAGCTCCACCATCCATGCTAGGCCCAGCTAAACTGTGCTCAGTGAGCACCAACCCCCTTTCCAGTGGAGCAATATCACTAAGTGCTGCAATTCTCCTCTCCAGATCTCCAATTTGAGCTTCCAGAGAGGCAACATGCTCACACCTCTCACAGAGGTATGGACCCTGGATCATCTCTTCCAGTATTGCATACATATGACAGGATGTACACTGAATGAGGTTGCCACTGGACTGACACATAATTATTATTATTTTCTACAACATTTCAGTGGGAAAAATAAAGAATATAAAATAATATATTGTGATGGTTTGCCCCCAGAGGCCAGTGTGGACGCAGCGCTAGGAAGAGGACTAATCCCTGAGACATTATTATTTACACCAGGAGCTACGAAGTTAAGCTTGAGGTGTAATCAGGCCCAGCTGGAAGTTTCTTTAAAAGGCCTCCTGAAGAAACCAGCAGGGGGGTTTCAGGCTGGGTGTGGACCCAGAGAGCTCTAGAGAGCGAGCGAGCACCAGAGAGCTCCAGAGAGCGAGAGAGCGAGCACCAGTGAGCTCCAGAGAGAAAGAGAGCACCAGAGACTGGGAAGCAAGTGTGCCAGAGCAGCAAGTGAAGCTGCCATTGTGGGATCAGGCTGTGTAACTACATCTGATTTAAAGGAGAACATTCGCTGCAAGCAGAAGAGGATCCATTGCAGCTAAGTGACTGGACTTAAAGGTACCACCCCTCTGTGATACAAAAGGTACTGTTTTTACCTGCAGGCCGATTAGCGGTCCCAGGGCTAGTCAGTGGCGTTCCTGCAAGTAAGTAAGCCTGTTTGAGTAGATGTTTATTTCATGCTGACCACAAGCTATGTTTATTTATATTATGCCAACCACTTATTAAAGCCTGTAAAAAGCATACAAAGGCTCCAGAGTCCTCCATAAAGAGCATAAAAAGTTGCATAAACAGAGCGCTGATCCCGCCAGAAGGGGGCGCTCTGCCACAATATTTATCAAAAGTTTCCTCCTTTGCACTATAAATCTGCCCTCCCTTTTCTTAGAAGTCCCTCCTTTTATTTAAACTCCTACGCTTTTACTAGAATTGCACTTGATACTAAAAATGTCCACAAGCTCACAAGTTCGCCCCTTCTCCTGTTTATATTAACTTCTGCCTTCTCACCTGGACACAATTAGTGCACTCTGCAATTTATCAGCCTTTACTTGTAAGATTACTTGCAAACAGGCCCCAAAACAGGTCACAAAACTTTTATACTAGTTTAACAGTCAAGCCATACCTCTCTCATCTGGGCACAATTAGTGCACTCTGCAATTTATCATCCTTCACTTGTAAGGTAAATCCACTTGTAAACAGCCCCAAAACATCTCACAAACCTTTTATACAAGTTTAACAGTCAAACCACACCCCTCTCACCCCTCCACAATTAGTGCACTCTGCAATTTATCAGCCTTCACTTGTAAGGTAAATCCACTTGAAAACAGCAAGTTCCATGCATATAACAGCTCTGCATTTGCTATTTTTAACAAATCCAAAAGTTTTTTTATGAATAGTAAGTATGGCTGGATACCAACAGCCCTATTAAATTCCCTCAATGTGTAAAACCGTAGCCCGTAATGTAGCCCACAAGACTTAGGGCTATTAAATTGGCCCCGTAAAGCAACCTGTCAAAGAATTGAGGGGTAAGGGCAAAAAAAGGCTACGGGACATGGAAATTTGAACTGTGCGCCTGCAAATTCTTTCTGTCGAGACCGTAAATGTTACGTTCCAATCACGCTATTAAATTGCAACAAATTCACTGGCGTTCAAGCCCGTAACCCGCAAATGGAGCCAAAAAGCCAACGGGTACTAGAGAGGACCCTTTAGGGGGTTAAAGTCCTATCCGTAGCACTGTAAATGCAAATATAAACACACTACTGTACTTATATGTAGAGGCAAAGTTATGTTAGGTATTACAATTAATAGCCCAACATTCTCAAGCTCGCAAATCTGCAATATAAAATACATTTTTTAATGCTTAAGTTTCGTGTTATATTGATCCCGGCAATCATTGTGCATATACATATAATGGAACTTGCATGGACTAGAATATCATATATACTGATTTATTAATATTGCATTATTTCTGGAATGTGGGTCTGATCGAAACTCATTATTGAAGCCTGTAAGGCTTTGAAATCTAAACTCCATTTTCCAGTGACGTAGTGATGACGATCTTTGTTGCTATTGGCTCCATCTAAACATGTAACTACGGGTTTGACTAATTGATCATGTTCACGGCCGCACATCCAATGTGCAAGAAATGGTTTAAGGGTTTGCGTCTCAAACCCGTAACTCGCGGCATGGTCTAATTTAATAGCTCTGTAACGCAGCCGAATTTCAAGCCTGCAGCCTTTAGTTACAAAAATTATCTCATACATGATGTTTTTGTTTAAAAAAACACCTTTAGAATGAATAATGCGAGTGTCTGCAAATTATCCCTGAGCAGAAACACAGGCATGTTTCTTGTCTGCACTGGGATAATGATAAAAGCTATCATAAAAAGCGCAAAAAAGGGTGACTTACAATGACAATGACACACCAATGACATAATAATGGAAACATTTTATGAAAGTCACATTACACTTGTCCTCTAGACCAACACACTCTGGTTTCAAAAAGAAAGTTTAAAAAGAAAACAAGTTTTCTTATTTTTGAACTATAACTATATATATAAATTAAGTGACTAGTAATTTAAAATATATATATATATATATATATATATTTATATATATATATATATATATATATATATATATATATATATAGTAATTTAGTAATTATTAATCTATATATATATATCACATATATAGTTGTGAGCGTACGAGTCGTTGCTCACGCTTGCAGGCTCGCGTAGCGAGCCCGCAAGAACTGCGTCCCTCGCGAAGCGAGGGACGCAGTTCGCCGCAAATGCGGGTCCTCGCGAAGCGAGGGCCCACATTTGCGGTTGTGGAGGCTCAACGTCGGCTGTGTTAACACACACATACACACACACGACTTTTTTAACAGAATAAACCCAACCGCCCAGCCAACAAAAACCCAACAACGTCCCCGCAAATGCGGATCCTCGCGAAGCGAGGGTCCGCATTTGCGGTGGTGGGAGCATCCCAACATCGGCTGTGTTAACACACACATACACACACACACAACTTCATAACAAAAAAAAACTCAAAGTCGCCTCACACCCGCTTACACCCAGACACACAGACGCAAGACTTAACAAAAAAACAGTAAAAAAGGCCCTTCACACGCTCTTAACACACATACGCACGACTTAGAAACAAATACACTGCGTCGTACACGTAAAAGCTAACTGCGTATATCGCAAAAAAATACGGCAACATCGCAACAAAATACGGCCGCATCGGAAAAAAATACGGCCGCGAAAGTCCCATTCCAACCGCCGCGCATCAAAACATCACAAACACAAGAAATAAACACAACAAACACATAAAAAGCTTACTTACAGCACGGGGGGGCATCCGGCACCTCCAAAAGTTAATTTACACGTCCATTTAAGTCAAAACAAAGACTTTAAACGACCGAAAATCGGCTAAGCGAGAGAAAAAATGGCCGCCGAACAAAACGAAAACGAGGCTCCAGACGTAACTACACTACACTTACTCGCAATAATGAAACACATACTATGCGGAACGGATCACACTCATATTAAACACCATTTTAACCACTACTACGCACAAAATGGCGGATGGAACGCAAATTGTAAGCTGGAACGCAAAGAGCGCATGCGTATTACGTTCTAACGGTCTAACTTTCCAGAATGTTCTACAAGTTGATAAATACTGTCTATTTGACAGAGAAAAATACATTTCTCCTCAGGTGATGAACAGAGTGACTTCGGAGATAACTGCTGCTAAAACTTGAGAAGATAATTCTTTCCTAATTTACTACTTTACATTGTGCAAATTACAACTGAGAGGTAAGCTATAATATATTACTTATTTTCAAGACAGGACATCAAAAAAAAAAATTAAAGAAGACAAAGAGGTTTATGTACACTGACAAGTGACACGCACATATATGTGTATAATGTATACTGACATGTGACACGCACATATATGCGTATAATGTATACTGACAAGTGACACGCACATTTATGCGTATAATGTATACTGACAAGTGACACGCACATTTATGCGTATAATGTATAGTGACAAGTGACACGCACATTTATGCGTATAATGTATAGTGACATGTCACATGCACATTTATGTGTATTGCCCCTGCAACAAACTAATTAAACAACTACATTTAAATTACATTACAAAAAAATAAGTTGGGACTATTAAAATACTATTAAAATATGAGTCATGTATACTGATATGTGACACGCACATATATGTGTATCATCTATAGTCACATGTCACACACACATTTATGTATGTTGGCCAAAAATAAAAATAAGGTTAATTTAACAATTAAAATGTGATTCATGTATAGTGATATGTCACACGCACACAAAAAAATTACTTTCAACTATGGAAATGTGCTTCATGTATGTGACATATGTGTGTAGACCCTACCAAAAAATAATGTTAATTCAAATTAATTACAGAAGTATATTTCAATGAAATTAATTTACTGCAATTTAATAGATCACCTAAAACTCAATCTTTCTACTTTTTTTAATATTCAAACAGACTCTGCATCAACAGCGTCTCTCAACAATTTGCACTGTGCACTGTGAAGCACAATCCCTTTTAAAGAACACCAACAAAGAAGAAGAGGTAAGATACAAAAATACTTTAAATGCTGAAAAGGCCATGGTTTGTTAAATACAAATAAAAAATTCTATAATTCACTATTTCACTTTATTTTTCAAACAGACACTACAAGAAGACCGGCGGATTAAGATTGGCAGGAGGGGACCCTCTGTCATTCCACACTTCAATCAAGGTAAAGTATTAAGTATAAAAAAGAACCGAACCATGAGCCTTATTCAATTCTGAGTTGGCTAATTGAATAGGGCTTTATATAAGCACATAATAGGTCTTCACTAACTAAAAACTTCTGTCCAAAAATTTTTTATGTGCTTATATAGAGCCCTATTCAATTGGTCAAAACGCAATTGATTCAGGACCTAAATATGTTTAATGGCCGAGGGCCTCATTCAAATGTGATTTGACCATTTCAATAGGGCTCTATATAAGCACATTTGGCTCAATTTAACGAAAAACTTCTGTTCAAAAATATGCTCTGTGCTTATATAGAGCCCTATTGAAAAAACAAATTCAATGAGGCCCTCACAATATAACAAATCCAGCAAACAAAGGCCCTCATTCAATTGATATTTTGGACAATTCAATAGGGCTCCAAATAAACACATTTAGAACCCCATTGAATTGGCCAAACTGCAATTGAATGAGGGCTAAAGTATGCAACATATGGTACACACAAACTGGTACACACAAAACAGGATTGTAACAAACACATAGCACATTCTTATTTTATGTTTAACAACCTATTAGCATTACAAAACAACATTAATAAGCATACCATCAGCGGTGCGCATCAAACAGGATTGTATGAAAACTCACACAAACACATAGCAAACTACATTTAAATTCTTATTTTAATGTTTAACAACCTATAAGCCTTAGAAAGAAGCCTAAATAAGCATACCAACATTGGTGCCCACCAAACAGGATTGTATGAAAACTCACACAAACACATAACAAACTACATTTACATTCTTATTTTATGTTTAACAACCTATTAGCATTACAAAACTACATTAATAAGCATACCAACAGTGGTGCGCATCAAACAGGATTGTATGAAAACTCACACAAACACATAGCAAACTACATTTAGATTCTTATTTAATGTTTAACAACCTATAAGCCTTAGAAAGAAGCCTAAATAAGCATACCAACATTGGTGCCCACCAAACAGGATTGTATGAAAACTCACACAAACACATAGCAAACTACATTTAGATTCTTATTTTATGTTTAACAACCTATTAGCATTACAAAACTACATTAATAAGCATACCAACAGTGGTGCGCATCAAACAGGATTGTATGAAAACTCACACAAACACATAGCAAACTACATTTAGATTCTTATTTAATGCTTAACAACCTATAAGCCTTAGAAAGAAGCCTAAATAAGCATACCAACAGTGGTGCGCACCAAACAGGATTGTATGAAAACTCACACAAACACATAGCAAACTACATTTAGATTCTTATTTTATGTTTAACAACCTATTAGCATTACAAAACAACATTAATAAGCATACCATCAGCGGTGCGCATCAAACAGGATTGTATGAAAACTCACACAAACACATAGCAAACTACATTTACATTCTTATTTTATGTTTAACAACCTATAAGCATTACAAAACAACATTAATAAGCATACCAACAGTGGTGCGCATCAAACAGGATTGTATGAAAACTCACACAAACACATAGCAAACTACATTTACATTCTTATTTTATGTTTAACGACCTATAAGCCTTAGAAAGAAGCCTAAATAAGCATACCAACAGTGGTGCGCACCAAACAGGATTGTATGAAAACTCACACAAACACATACCAAAGTACATTTAGATACTTATTTTATGTTTAACAATCTATAAGCCTTAGAAAAAGGCCTAAATAAGCATACCAAAAGTGGTGGACACCAAACGGGATTGTAGAAAAACAAAGAAATAATGTCATTTTTTAGTTCATACAAATACATTAAAATAATATTACATTTTCATTTTTATTTTATATCAGATACTGCGTCAAGAACATCGGAACAGGAGTTTCAACTGAGGACCACACCAGCGGACGAGGACTTTCAACAGAGGACCAGACCATTGGACGAGGACTTTCAACAGAGGACTACACCATCGGACGAGGACTTTCAACAGAGGACCAGACCATTGGACGAGGACTTTCAACACAGGACCAGACCATCAGACGAAGGCTTTCAACACAGGACCAACAAAGATTCTGCTTCAAATCAAACTTCAACCAAGGTACAGTATAACAAGTAAAAAAAGAGAAAAATTAATTAATATTCTTCTTTAATGTTTAACCACCTATAAGCCTTAGAAAATAGCCTACAGAAGCATACCAAAATTGTGGCGCACCAAAAAGGATTGTAGAAAAACACAGAAATAATGCCATTTTTTCATTAATACAAAGACATTCAAATAACATAACATTTTCATTTTTATTTTATAACAGATACTGCGTCAAGAACATCGGAACAGGAGTTGGAACTGAGGACCACACCAGAGGACGAGGACTTTCAACAGAGGACTACACCATCGGACGAGGACTTTCAACACAGGACCAGACCATCGGACGAAGGCTTTCAACACAGGACCAACAAAGAATTTTGCTTGAAATCAAACTTCAACCAAGGTACAGTATAAAAAGTAATATCTATCATCTATCTCTTATTTGTCTTTTAGGGCCAATAATCTTTAACACTAAATACAAACTTCAATGTAAACTTAAAGAATAAATTGGCATAGTCCAAAAAAGTCTAAAAACACAGAATCTATACAATTTGTCATTGTAACATTCCAGTCCTAAACCCTAATTTAATTGCCATTTGACAAATTGAATAGTGCTGTAAATAAGGACATAACATCTTTTTGAAAATACCTTTTTAGTTACTGAAACACTTGCTTTTGGATACATGTTTAATAAATAAAAATTTCTTTAAATAATTATCTGATGGCCTTATTTAGACTTTTATTCAATTGACCGCATTGAAATTGATTAAGTATAAAATGTTAACACACTATTGATAACTATTTGTCATGAAAAACAACTTAACATCTCAAAATAAACTAATGGTACATTATTTTATTTTTACAGATTAACATGGCTGATAACGAGAGTAAACAAGAAAAGAAAAGACGCCAAGCTAGAGAACGACGACAGAGAGCAGACAGCCAGCAGACACCGGAGAAGAAGGAAATTCGACGAGAAAAAGAACGCAAAAGAATTGCAAGCAAAAGACTGTCACTTGCAGAAATTAAAGATATGTCAAAAAAAACAACAAAGAAAATAAAGCATTTACAACCTGTTGCTCAAACATCAGATGACATTTTACCAGAAAAAATACAAGAGATACCAAAAAAAGCAACAAAGAAAACAAAGCATTTAGAACCGTTTCATGAAACATTACATGACATTTTACCTCAAACAATACAACATATACCAAGAAAAGCAACGAAAAAAACAAAACATTTAGAACCTGTTGTTGAAACATTATATGACATTTCACCTGATGAATATGAAAGTCAAAATCCTATATGCTTTGCAAATTGTCCTCTACTACATGACTACTCAATGTCAGTTTTGTGAGGCTTATTATTTTAAACAGGAGAGACCCAGAGATGGACAATTTATTAGTTGTTGTCAAAAAGGCAAGTTCAAACTTCCAGAAAGGAAAGAATTTCCAATTTATTTACAAAATATTATGACTGAACCTACTTTTCCAAACTACAAAAATTTTAAGACAAACATAAGATCCTACAATAGTGCCATATCCTTTGCATCCATGGGGGCAACATTAGCTGCTAATGTACCCGGACATGGTCCTTACTGTTTTAAAGTCCAAGGACAAATTTATCATCGCACTTCCCATTTACATCCAGAGGAAGGAAATAAAAGAAAATTCGCTCAACTATATGTCCTAGATACAATGGAAGCTGTTGACCAACGTATGCAGATGGAAGAAAATAAAAAATGCTTACCCACTGTTTTCATAGAGCTAAATAACATTATGGACAACAATCCCTACAGTAAAGCTTATAAAAAATTGGCAGAAGTAGAAAATGAACAACTACTTCATTCACAAACACATCAATTACCAATGCCGAAGGTTAATATGGTGCTTAAAAGAGACAGACATACTGATAAACGTCGTTATAACTTGCCAACAACAAATGAGGTTGCAATGGTGTTTCAGAATGATGAAGGAGAACCACCATTTCAAAGAGACATTCGAATATATCCTAGAAATGAGGACCAACCGTTTATTAATATGAGTATCTTAAGTCCAAATTTAGATCCAATGACATATCCCATATTTTTCCCACTCGGAGAAGCAGGTTGGCAACCAAAATTAACTCTTCCCAGTTACCCAAATGCTAAAGCCAGAATCCGAAATAATGTTTCTATGCTTGAATTTAAAGTAGCTCAAATTGCCATTCGCAATGTATTTAATCCAATTTTATGTGGTGGGAAACTAACACAACAATGGATTATTGATTCATATTTGCAAGTTGAGGCAAATAATTTAAACTTTATCAAATATCAACAAGATAAACTCCGTGTAGAACAATATTCTGGACTCATGGACTATGTTGCTGATGTGGCTACAAGCAGAGACATGACAGCTGGCAAAGCCATCATTTTACCATCTTCCTTTCAAGGATCTCCTCGGAATATGAGAGAAAGATACAATGATGCTATGGCTATTGTGACAAAATTTGGCAAACCCGATCTATTTGTGACATTTACATGTAATCCACAATGGCCAGAAATTACACTAAATCTACTTCTTGGACAAACTGCTTCAGATCGACCAGATTTAGTAGCCAGAGTTTTTAAGATTAAATTAAATGAATTAATACGTGACTTCACTATAAATCACTTATTTGGCAAATGTCTTGCTTATGTATATACCATTGAATTTCAAAAAAGAGGCCTTCCACATGCACATCTTCTAATAATACTTCAAGAAAAAGATAAATTAGATACTTCAGACAAAGTGGATGCAGTCATTGTTGCTGAACTACCAGATCCAGAACTATATGGTAGACTATATGAGATTGTTACTCATCGCATGATTCATGGACCCTGTGGTGACCTTAATCCACAATCACCATGTATGGAAAATAATAAATGTTCCAAAGAATTTCCAAAAGATTATAGAGACAAAACCTATGCCAATTGTGATGGATATCCACTTTATAAAAGAAGAGAAGGAGATAGTGCCATTATTCGTGGAAAAAAAGTGGACAATAGATATGTAGTACCCTACAATCCACATTTACTCATGAAGTACAACGCCCACATCAACGTAGAAGCCTGCACTTCCATCAAATCCATTAAATATGTCTACAAATATATTTACAAAGGTTACGATGCAGCTACTGTAGTCGTCAAAAGTGCAGACAACCCTGAAAGTAGTGAGTTAGTACATGATGAACTTGCATCTCATGTAGATGCTCGCTATGTCAGTGCGCCAGAAGCTATGTGGCGGCTTTTAAAATTTGAAATGCATGATAGATCACATGCAGTATATAGGTTAGCAGTACATTTGCCACAACGACATTTAGTCTATTTCCATGCTGGAAATGAAATGAATGCATTGGCCCAAAGTGAAGATCGTCACACTACACTAACTGCATGGTTTGCATTAAATTCCACTGATGCTGAAGCAACACAATACTTATATATTGAAATTCCATATCACTATGTTTTTGTGAATGGATTATGGAGACCAAGAAAAACCAGAGGCAATAAAATAATTCCACGAATTTACACAGTCAGTCCAAGAGATGTTGAACGTTTTTGCTTACGGATATTACTTTTAAATGTTCCAGGAGCACAAAGTTTTGAACAATTAAGAACTGTTAATGACATTGTATATGAATCCTTCCATTTAGCTGCAAGACATAGAAACTTACTCGCTGATGATACAGAGTGGGAAAGATGTTTAGAAGAAGCAGCACAATGTCAAATGCCACGACAGATGAGAGAACAATTTGCTTTTATTTGTATCTTCTCAAATGCTCCAAATGCATTAGCTTTGTGGGAGACTTTTAAAAGTAATATGGCTGAAGACTTTATGCGACGATACAATGAACCCATTGCACACTTAAAAGCGTTAATGGAAATCCAAGAAGTTTTTTTAACTCATGGATTAAGTTGTGCAAGTTTTAATTTGCCTGATCCAGGTCTTATAGATGACATTAACTTTGAAGACTATGACATTCAACTACAAGCAGAAAGAACAGAAGAAAGACTTGCAACTTTAAATACACTACAATTGCAAGCATTTCATGCCATTAAAAATGCTATAGATGATGACATGGTGACAGAGCGTTATTTCTATCTTGATGGACCTGGCGGATCAGGAAAAACATATTTGTACAATTTATTAATGAGTTCAGTACGAGCCCAAGGAAAAATAGCAATGGTGTTTGCCACTACTGGAATTGCTGCACTTTTATTAGAAGGTGGAAGAACTGTTCATAGTGGATTTAAACTGCCAGTGCCTATTTTAGAAAATTCTGTGTCAGATATTCGCATGACATCCTTACAAGCAAAGAAATTGAAGAAATGTAAATTAATTATAATAGATGAGGCCACAATGATGTCATGCTATGCCCTCCAATGTATTGACCGTTTGCTTCGTGAAGTCATGGAGAATACTTTTCCATTTGGTGGAAAGGTAATGTTGTTGGGTGGCGATTTCAGACAAACATTACCTGTCGTTGTACATGGAAATCGAACTGACATTATCGAAACATGTATAAAGTCAAGTATAGTATGGAAACATTTTACCCATCTTCAACTGCAACAAAATATGAGATCAGAAGGCCAAACTGATTTCAATGATTGGCTTATTAAAATTGGAGAAGGCAGAACAGAAAAAATACTACATTTACCTGATGACACTGTAGAGATCCCACCTCATATGATTTGTCAACAAGATATTATATCGGCTATATTTGAAGGGAGCATAAATAACGAAGAATATTCCGAGCTTGCCAACCAAGTCATACTGACGTGTAAAAATAAAGATGCATTAATCCTCAATAATGAAATCTTAAAAAAAAATTATGCACCACAAAGAAATTATCACAGTGCTGATTCTGTACTTGCTGATGACAATGAAAGTCAGGCTAACTTTTCAACTGAATTCATAAACTCTTTAACTCCTTCTGGAATGCCACCACATATTTTGCAGCTAAAGAAAGGTGCAATTATCATGTTACTGCGAAATATGAACCCCAAAAAAGGCCTATGCAATGGCACAAGATTAATTGTTCAACAATTAAAGGACCATTTTATAGATGCTGAAATTTTAACTGGGACCCATAAAGAAAAGAGAGTTTTCATACCAAGAATAGATTTAGCACCAAGTGAAAGTAGTCTCCCTTTTATACTTCAAAGAAGACAATTTCCCATTATTATGGCATTTGCCATGACCATTAATAAATCACAAGGTCAAATTTTCAAATCTGTGGGTATTTTCTTGGAAGAACCAGTTTTTGCACATGGTCAATTGTACGTTGCGTTGTCACGGTGCAAAAATCCACAGGCTATTAAAGTTTACATTGAAAACAATGAAAGTCAAGGTGATTTATTAGAAGATGGACGTATTTTTACTAAAAACATTGTCTACTATGAAGTACTATAACTTTGAAGGATACAAATTAACGATGCCAAGATTTTTTTAAAGCATTGCAAAATACATAACAATTGGTTGTTTAATTCAGTCATAATTAATGGAAGTCATGTTTATGAATGATTTGCCTCACAAAATACTTGCCTTGCATTGTTAGTAAAAATTATGTTAAAATGTTAAGTCACTATGTTAATGTTTCTAATGTTACAAGTTTAAAAAATATATTTTCAAGTTATTTCATTCAACAGATTACAAAGTGGATGTTAACAGGTCAAGCACCTTTTAAGTCACAATGTAAATATTGTCTGTTATCTTAAGATTACTACCTACATTAATGTTTATCGCCAGTTTATGTGCTCAGTAATAAATTACTTTAATTACGTACGTTTTAAGAAGAGTTTTACTGTATGCCTTCCTCTACATTCAATGTATATTCAAGTTAACAATTATTGTGATAGAAATTGAATTTTAATACTGATTAATTTAAATGTCAATTGTTTTTACATTCAAATGTTAATACTTTTAATAAAAAATTAGGTTACAAAATGTATTCACTATGTTCCTGTTTATAATGTTCAAAATTATACAAATGTTTTGTTAACTTCTAAACTTACATAAAAAATAAAGTTCAAGTTTAAAAATATATACTTTGATGGTTATTGCTTACATATAGTTTAAACTTCATGTTAAAATTCGCAACGTTTAAAGAAGGGTTTTTACTTTTTGCTTTCCTATTCATTCAATGTATATTAAAGTTAACAATTCTTCAGATACTAATTACATTTTAAAAAACCATTACATCAACATTTTACAAAAATACACGTTCATATTAAAATACTTACAAGGGTCAAAAATATATGTTAATAACTAAACAACTTGACAAACATATACATCACATTGCCGTCATTTTTTGACGGGCAAGTCGCTAGTAGATTAATAATAAGTATTGCAATATAATTTGATACCTTTTGTATTGGACAAACGTCTTATTTATAATGACGAGCTTTCGAGAGGCTTAACCTCCCTTTATCAAGTCTCAAGCAATACTACATGAGATGGAACCCTCAGTTTGAATAATAACAGCAGATGCATATAGAGTGGGAATGGCATCTGACATCATCAGGTAAATACATATATGGGGAATAAACACAACATAGCAAAGGAAACATATATACACATATTATATACACATATACATCAATATATAAATGAAAAAGCAGAGCACTGTAGTCCACAGTGATATCTTTCCTGTTGGAAAAACACCTCACTAAGAGTGCTAAGTCTGTTATGGTATAAGAGGGGAAAAAAAATCACATGAAATTCAGATAATTTGTTAAAAAAACCCAAGTCTATATAAAGTCCTGTGTTTTTAGTGTTGAAAAATGTGATCATCTTTATTTCAAATGCCTTTCTCTCTTGGATGCTTTTACATTTTCCGCTGAGTATTTTGACTTTTAAATTTTGGATGGAGTGATTATTCTGGCTAAAATGGTGTCCTACTGGGCTACAATAACTGTCTTCATTATGCTTTCATATTGAATGCCTGTGTAAATTCATCCTTAAATGCATTTTGTGGCCGTTTTTTCCAATGTAACAGCCTGTGTCACATAAAGTACATTGTATTATATAAACCACATACAGTGCATATAAAAAGTCTACACACCCCTGTTAAAATATCAGGTTTCTGTGCTGTAAAAAAATGAGACAAAGATAAATCATTTCAGAACTTTTTCCACCTTTAATGTGACCTATAAACTGTACAATTCAATTGAAAGACAAACGGAAATCTTTTAGGTAGAGGGAAGAAAAAATATCAAAATAAAATAATATGGTTGCATAAGTATGCACACCCTTAAATGAATACTTTGTTGAAGCACCTTTTGATTTTATTACAGCACTCAGTCTTTTTGGGTATTAGTCTATCATTTTGACTTGGCAAGATTTGCCCACTCTTCTTTGCAAAAACACTCCAAATCTGTCAGATTGTGAGGGCATCTTCTGTGCACAGCCCTCTTCAGACTCCCCCCCCCCCACACACACACACACAGATTTTCAATCGGATTCAGGTCTGGGCTCTGGCTGGGCCATTCCAAAACTTTAATCTTCTTCTGGTGAAGCCATTCCTTTGTTGATTTAGATGTATGCTTTGGGTTGTTGTCAAGCTGAAAGATGAAGTTCCTCTTCATGTTCAGCTTTCTAGCAGAAGCCTGAAGCCACCACCATGCTTCACTGTGGGTATCGTGTTCTTTTGGTGATGTGCAGTGTTGTTTTTGCGCCAAACATATCTTTTGGAATTATGGCCAAAAAGTTCAACTTTGGTTTCATCAGACCATAACACCTTTTCCCACATGCTTTTGAGAGACTTTAGATGTGTTTTTGCAAAATGTAGCCTGGCTTGGATGTTTTTCTTCGTAAGAAAATGCTTTCGTCTTGCCACTCTACCCCATAGCCCAGAAATATGAAGAATACAGGAGATTGTTGTCACATGTACCACACAGCTAGTACTTGCCAGATATTCCTGCAGCTCCTTTAATGGTGCTGTAGGCCTCTTGGTAGCCTCCCAGACCAGTTTTCTTCTCATCTTTTCATCCATTTTGGAGGGAGCTCCAGTTCTTGGTAATGTCACTGTTGTGACATATTTTCTCCACTTGATGATGACTGTCTTCACTATGTTCCATGGTATATCTAATGCCTTGGCAATTCTTTTGTACCCTTCTCCTGACTGATACCTTTTAACAATGAGATCCCTACGATGCTTTGGAAGCTCTCTGTGGACCATGGCTTTTGCTGTGGGATTGCGACTAAGAACATTTCAGGAAAGACCAACTAGAGCAGCTTAACTTTATTTGGGGTTAATCAGAGGCACTTTAAATGATGGCAGGAGTATGCTGACTCCTATTTAACATGATTTGGAATGTGATTGCTTAATTCTGAACACAGCTACATCCCCAGTTATAAGAGGGTGTGCATACTTATGCAACCACATTATTTTTAAGTTGTACAGTTTTTAGGTCACATTAAAGGTGGAAAAAGTTCTGAAATTATTTATCTTTGTCTCATTTTTTTACAGCACAGAAACCTGACATTTTAACAGGGGTGTGTAGACTTTTTATATTTACTGTATATATATATGGGGGGTGGGTGACCTGGGCTTCATGGCCCACTCGCCCAGGGAAAGTGTATGTGCAATACATTGCCTCTCCTTTTCCATTGTAGTGATTTCCGTGTGACCACTGGCTGGCTTGCCAATCAGTAGGTCATTGCATATGGCCTCTCCTACATTACTGTGTCCATAGCAACACCTTCTCGTTGGTGCCCCCCGTTTTCACAGAGCTTGCTAGGTTACGGCGTGACCGAATGTCTGGCAGTATAACCAGATGGGTAGGCTGGACTCTTTAGCCTTGGTTAGCAGCCAGCCTAGGAGAAGGAAATCTCTGATTTAAAACCTGGGCAGATGTAGCTCGTTAGCCCTGTAAGGCCATCCATCTAGAAAAGGACACTCCAATATAACACCTACGACTCAAGGACCTTGCTGTCACCGTCCAAGCTTGCTAGGCCGTGAGAGATTAACCCCAAGTGTAAAGGGTGTGACCAGTACTGCGCACACTGTATCTCACCTAAGAACTCCATTGCACAGGCCCAACGGGGCACGTCTACATCTAGAACAATCAACATTTTAAAGCCCTGCAGCGATGGCAAAGGGGCGAAATGGCATATGGAAGATATCACTGGAAGCCGCAATTTCAATCCTGCATGCAGTCAGTTCAGGTGTATGGGTCGCCTGATGCTGAGACAGGAGACAACGGCATCACTCGGCAGAACCCTGAATGACTAAGCAGCCTTTTCTAGGGACATCACTGCTTGCTTTACATGGAGAGGGGCCTAGAAAAGGTGGCCTCAAGAAAGCTCGTCTCTACTTCACCCAGTTGGGTCATACCTGCCTCACAAGGTGTACTTGGACTGAAACTCGAATGTTGGAACATCAGAACTATGCTTGACACAACAGACAGCGGTCGCCCAGAATGACGCACTGCTCTAGTAGCCCATAAACTATTAAGACTGGCTATTGACATTGCAGCCCTCAGTGAAGTCCGCCTCCCAGGGCAAGGAAGCCTTCAGGAACATGGGGCAGGCTATACCCTCTACTGGTCAGGGAAGCCAGAAAATGAGAAATGTCTCTCTGGTGTGGGCTTCATGGTCAGGAACCATATCGCCTCCAAACTTGATAAACTGCCAAAGGGTCACTCTGACCGAATCATTTTTATGCGCCTCCCACTTCAAAACAAACAGCATGCTACAATTTTCAGTGTCTATGCCCCAACTCTTCAAGCGGATCCTGCAGAAAAGGAACAGGTTTTACACCGACCTAAGCGATCTTGTACAGAACGTCCCTGCAGATGACAAGGTCATCATCTTCAACAACTTCAATGCCAGAGTAGACAAGGATTCAGAAGCTTGGAAAGGTGTACTTGGCAATCATGGTGTTGGAAACTACAATGATAACGGGCGCCTTCTGCTAGAGTTTTGCACTGAGCAGAAACTCACCATCACCCATACAGTTTTCCAGCAGAAAGACAGACAACCTGTATGCATCCTCGGTCCAAGCACTGGCATCTTATAGACCTTTAAAGACAATACTATTCTGTTGCACCAGAGAGAACTTCAAGATGTCCTGCTCTCCCGAGTGGTGCCCAGTGCATAATGTAATACAGACCACCATCTGGTGCGCTGCAAACTGCGACTCCACTTCAACCGTAAACCAAAGAGGAAAAAAGCCCCAAAGAAGAAGTTACAGATTTGTAACCTTCAGTCAGCTGAAGTGAAGGCCACCTTCCAGGTGAATCTCCAGTCAAGACTAGAAGATTGCAGATGCTTCACGGATCCCTCCTCAGATCCTCTATGGGAACATCTCAAAACAAGCATCCTGCAGACCTCTGAAGAGGTCCTAGATTTCTACAAAAAGAAAAACAAAAACTGGTTTGACGAAAACAGTCTGGAGACCTACCAATTACTTTTGGAAAAGAGATCTGGCCATGAAGTGCATCCCGGTCATCCGTCTTGCCCTAACAAGAAAGCTGCCTTCAGTCTTGTGTGCAGCAACTTCCAACGAAAGCTTAGAGAAATTCAGAACCAGCGGTGGACCAACCTCTCTGAAAGAACTCAGCGTTGCACAGATGTAGGTGACTACAGAGGGTTTTATGAAGCCCATGTATGGCCCTTCACAACTGGTCCAAAGCCCATTGCGCAGTGCAGACGGTCAAACACTCCTTACAGACAAGGCGTTGATGCTGAACAGGTGAACTGACCACTTTCAGGCTCTATTCTGTGCCAACCGCATAGTTTCAATCTCAGCGCCCGTCGCATTTCACAACAAACAATTAAAATAGAACTGGATGAAATCCCTACTCTCAAAGAGACTGTAAAGCAGCTAAAAAATGGTAAGGCTGCAGGAGCTGATAAGGATCCAAGCTGAGATCTGGAAACATGGGGGCCCAGCACTTCACGCTAAACACCATGAGCTCTTTGTTTGCTGCTGGCACCAAGGCAAACTGCCACAGGATCTTCGTGATGCAATCATCATCACCCTGTACAAGAAGAAGGGAGAAAAGTCAGACTGCTCCAATTACCGGGGATAACTCTGCTCTCCGTCGCAGGGAAAATCCTTGCAAGAGTACTCCTCAACAGACTGGTGCCCACTATCGCAGAAGAACTCCTCCCCGAAAGTTAGTGTAGCTTTAGAGCCAACAGGAGCACCACTGACATGGTTTTTGTTCTCAGGCAGCTTCAAGAGAAATGCAGAGAACAGAACAAGGGACTTTATGTGATGTTTGTCGACCTTACCAAAGAGTTTGACACTGTAAGCAGGAAGGGTTTGTGGCAAATCCTGGAACGTATAGGATGTCCTCCCAAGTTCCTCAACATGATCATCCAGCTACACAAAGACCAACATGGCCAAGTTAGACACAACAATGACCTATCTGAGCCCTTCCCAATAAGCATTCTATTCACGCTATTCTTCAGTATGATGCTGCAAAGGGCCACAACAGACCTTGATGTTGAGGATGGACTCTACATCCGATTCCGCACAGACGGCAGTCTATTCAACCTGAGGCGACTAAAGGCCCACACCAAGACAGTGGAACGACTCATTCGAGAGCTACTCTTCTCCGACGATGCTGCCCACGTTTACCATACGGCGACAGCTTTGCAGCAAATGACATCTTGCTTCGCCGAGGCTGCTGAACTCTTCGGTCTAGAAGTAAGTTTGAAGAAGACTGAAGTTCTCCACCAGCCCGCACCTCAGGAAGATTACTGTCCTCCTCACATCACTATTGGCGAGTCTAAGCTGAAAACCGTCCAACAGTTTACCTACATGGGTTGCATCATCTCCTCGGACGCAAAGGTAGACAAGGAAATTGACAACAGACTTGGAGAAGTACCATTCACCAGGCTGTCTCCTCTTTCGAGACCACACGCAGGGCTGGTATTGAGGACAAGAGGAAACGTAGAAAAAGTGGGGTCACTACAGCACCCAACCAAGAACAAACATTCCCGTGCAACCACTGTGGTCAAGTCTGCCTGACCCGCATTGGCCTCCTCAGCCACCATAGATGTGGACACCCCCCTTTAATCTTTGTTCGCGAAGCCAAGCCTACATATATGTACATACATATATATATATATATATATATATATATATATATATATATATATATATATATATAGTATCTCACAATAATGAGTACATCTCTCACATTTTTGTAAATATTTGATTATATCTTTACATGTGACAACGCTGAATAAATGACACTCTGCTACAATGTAAAGTAGTAAGTGTACAGCCTGTATAACAGTGTAAATTTGCTGTTCCCTCACAATAACTCAGCACACAGCCATTAATGTCTAAACCGTTGGCAACAAAAGTGAGTACACCCCTTAGTGGAAATCTATGGGGCATCCTTAAACGGACGGTGTGGGAGTGCAAGGTCTCTAACATCCACCAGCCTTGCCGCTAATTGCAGGCGTCGTCCAACCCGCACGTTTGGTGCTTTGCAAGTGTTACTGGCTTGGGCTAAATATTACTGGCTTGGGTTAAGTGTTACTGGCTTCAGCTAAGTGTTGCTGGCTTCGGTTAAGTGTTACGGGCTTCAGCCTCGTTTTGATCCTGTTTGAGAATTTTTTTTTTTTTTTCTCGCTTAGCAGATTTTCTATCTTCGAAAAACGTCAATTAGAGCTCAAATTAGCTTGCAAACTCACTCACAGGCTCCCTGACTGTCCCCCTTAGTTGTGTGTGAGGTTTTTAATTTATTTTGTGCATTTTCTTTGGGGGGGGCGCGGTTTTTCGAGTTACTTGCTTGATCAAACTTCGTCCGGGCTTGCAGTATGCGGCGCTCATCGTGAGCCCGCAGCCTAAGTCGTCCGGACCTTGCGATGAGCGTCTTCAGCGCTCATCACGAGGCCCGCAATTTTTAACATTGCGTGACCAACATTGTAAGTTCCACAATTATTGTATGCGATACATGCAGTATATATATGAAAACTCACCTGTCAGTGTATCTGATTGGATTTCTCTTTCATACTCCCCTTTAATTGACAGATTATTTAAATCTTCATAGAACCCTATTATCCAAACAAGGAAAAAATATATTTGCAAACACTTATTCCATACCGTAAATCAAAATGGCTTATCGAGTTTGCCCATTAATTATGTCCGTACAAAGACAGACTCTGAATACCTAATGCTTAATAGAACATTGTAATATATAATATCTTATAGCTTTTTATTGTATTATACATTTTTTATTATATTATATCTTTTTTAAATAAAAGGAAAAAATATAAATAACATGTTACAATTCTCTAATGGATCCTGCAAATGTCAAGTTCACTCTTCAGTGCTGATTTTATCTTGGTTCTTCTCTTGCTCTTAGTGCCACAGACTTGAGTATCTGTCTTGAGCAAAGAGATGGACCATCAGACCATCTACAAGGTCGAGGTATGACTAGATAAATCTGAACACTTTAATTGAATGGATCCTCGTTCACAACTTATCTGTTTAGTTATTATTACTGTCAGATCCAACACTTTGTTGGGCTTAAAACACCAAGAACACTAATCCTACCCGCAGGTTGTATAGGCTCCTTATCTCCACACACAGGACAGATAAGGACAAGTTGCTGATTTTCAGACCAAATTGTGGATTCAGGGTGGCACCAAGGCAGTGGCAGTCTCAGTAAAAGTTGCAAAAATGAATTTCAAAGTAAAAAATATAAAAATAACAGCCTTCCCTCTAAATGAAACACAACGTGCATATGTGCTCCAAACAGAGCATAACTTTATTTTTAAGTACACCTTTTTATATAGTTTTTGCACCAATCAGCAAGGACCACTTCCTTAGGTAAACAGGAGTTTGTCACTTTATGCCCCCTTGGAATCTCCTCTACCCCCAATCTACTCCTAGGTAATGTTACCTTTATTGAGTTGGAGAACAGTCGGCTTAGGAAAGTGTAGGGCCTCCTGGGGGAAAATTACTTTTAGTTCCCAATCAAGAGCCCCATTCAGTTCCCTATTTCGTAAAGTTACACCACTTATAAGTGCTAAGTAACTTTCCCTAGCAATTCTATTCACTACTCACAACATGATGGCAAGTGTGCTACTATCAATACCTGTGAATAACCTCATTCGCAATATAACAACTTGCTTTCCTACTGATTTTTCATTTATGGACCTAAAATCTGAGCAATCTGATTGGTCCAATTATAATCAAAATTATTATTGAGCAGGGTGGCATCTAAAAACCCATTCTGATTGACTGAAATATGCTTGTCATCTATTTCAGTAAATCAGAATGCAAAAAATCTATTTAAGTCGCAGAAAAAGTGTCAATGGCCATTTGTGTGGGTAGAGAGCTTCTCCTAGGAAGAGTTCCCTTAGTATTTTTTTTTTATAGAGCAGCAGGTTTTTATTTGGAGTCATTGGCATCAATCAACAAGGAAGAGGACAAGACCTTCTTCAATCAACATGGATAGCCTGTCTAGTCCAGGCCAGAAGACTAAGGACAAGGGCGCTGATGATCATCGCTGGATCATCATTTGGGGTAGTTATTATTTAAAAAAATGTCATGTGTTGTTGTTGTTCAGTCGTCCAATTATGTCCAACTCTTCGTGACCCTATGGGCTACATCACTCCAGGCACACCTTGTGTCTGGCTGTGATCATCCATAAGGTTTTCATAGCAAAGATACTGGAGTGGGTTGTCCAGTGGACCGCGATTTGTCTGACATCTCTGCTGTGACCTGCCCATCTTGGGGGACCCTACATGGTATAGCTCACAGCTTCACGGAGGTAAACAAGTCCTTTTACCACAACAAGGTAGCTTTCAAGAAGGGGATTTTTCATTTACAGGTTTATTTTATTTTTTATTTTAATGTCACTTTTTATATGCTTATTTATTTTAATTGTAATTATTCTTTTTTTGTTTAATTTTAGGTTTTATTATCTTTTGTAATATTAGTTTTTTATTTTTGATACTGTAATAATGTTTAAAAAAAAGGTTTTGGGTGTGATGTTGACACCCCCAAACACAGTTGCTGTGCTAGAGGGTTTGATTTTGCAAAACCAAACCCTCTCTTTCTGCGCATGCGCGAGCTGATTGGCTCTTCAGCCAATCAGCAAAGAGCGGTGATGTCATCCGTGATGTCACCACTGCTTCCCGATTATCTCTTTGAACAGCTCAGAGGTTTTGGAAGCCATCACTGGAGGGAGAGAGGGGGGACGGGGGCAGACTGCGCGTGCAAGTGTGTATGTCTGTCTGTGTGAGTAAGTGTGTCTGTGTGTGTGAGTGTGTATGTCTGTGTGAGTGTGTCTGTGTGAGTGAGTGAGTGTGTCTGTGTGAGTGAGTGTTTCTGTGAGTGTGTCTGAGTCTGTGTGAGAGTATCTGAGTGTGAGTGTCTGAGTATGAGTGTGCAAGTGTATGTGTGTGAGTGTCTGAGTGTGAGTGTGTATGTTTATGTGAGTGTGTGTGTCTGTGTGAGTGAGTGTGTATGTCTGTGTGAGTGTGTCTGTGATTGTGTGTCTGTGAGTGAGAGTGTGTCTGAGTGTATGTGTGAGTGTGTGTTTCTGTGTGAGTGTTTATGTCTGTGTGAGTGAGTCTGTGTGAGTGTGTCTGTGTGAGTGTGTATGTCTGTGTGAGTATGTGTGATTGAATGTATGTCTGTGTGAGTGAGAGTGGATCTGTGAGTGAGAGTGGATCTGTGAGTGAGAGTGTCTGTGTGAGTGAGTGTGTCTGTGTGAGTGTGTATGTCTGTGTGTGTAAGTCTGTGAGTGAGAGTGTGTCTGTGAGTGAGAGTGTGTGGGTGAGTGAGTGTCTTTGTGAGTGTGTATGTGTGTGAGTGAGTCTGTGAGTGAGAGTCTGTGAGTGAGAGTGTGTCGGTGCAAGTGGGGCAGGGGGAGGACACGGGGCAATTCACTGGAGCTGGAGGGCAATTCACAAGGGCTAGGGGGGTTTATAGGACAATTTACTGAGACCGGGGGAGATCACAGGGGCAATTCACTGAGGCTGGGGGAAGTATCCCCTGGGATGTTATGTAGATAAAACAATCAGTGAATAAAGGGGCACAGACCTTGTTCTTGGTATTACAGAAATCTAAAGAAAAGCTGCCTGCACAATCCCCAGGCCAAAAAGATACAATGCATAAGTTATTCTAATTTTCCCTGGGATTTTCAGAGGGTGTCAACATTAATAGAAAACAGTTTGCAAATGCAAGAAATTCAGCAAACTTCAGGGGTAACGGTTTAAATGTTTATTTTGTTTTTTTTTCATGCAAACAAATGTTTCATACATTACTAACTCTCCTCTATAAGATGCATTAATAACCCAGCTCACTTGCATATACCTTTAATAGAGAATTTACTAGATGTTGCCATTGTCTGTTTTTTGTCTGTTTATAATTCCTGTAAGAAACATTCTATGGAAAATGGAACATATGACATATTATATATTATTGAAAGAAAACAAAAAATAGAAATAACATGTTACATTTCTCTACCAGATCCTGCAAATGTCTAATCAATGCAACTTTCCTCTTTTTTCTCCTCCTGCTCATAGTATCGAAGATTTTATGTCCGACACCACAGAGTCTCTGTCTTCAGCAAATAGATGGCCCACCAAACCAACGGTAAGGTAGAGGAATCACCTGATAAATCTGAGCTCTTCAATTTAATAGGTTCTCAGGTTTAATAGAATAGGATAGTCTATTTAAACTAAGAATGTTTTCTCAATACGGTCTAAACTGAAGAGTTGTGAAAATGTATTTGGATGTAAAATGTAATAAGTCGATGTTATTAAGAAAAAACAACCTGCCATATGTGCAATATATATTGAAATATGTACAATAATCTGGCTTAAAAAAAGCAAATTTTTAAAAATGTGAAAAAAAAAATGTCTCTCAATCTTGTCTGTGTTTATTTGATCCTCTTTAACCTGTTGGGGATTCCTTCTTGCTCAATATTTGGGACAACCAAAGGCTTCATATCTGAATTTCATGAGAAAACAAACAATAAATATATTCGGCATCCTCAACTACATATGTTCTCATCTGCCACTTGTCCAATCATGCAGAAAAGAGGAGGAAAGCTGACTTCAAAGCATTTTCTTTCTTAAAAACAGGGAACCCCACTTGTAGCCATAGTAAAATATCAGCCTCGTAAGTCCAACGTGAGCCTTGCAGCGTCTGCGGGGTGGAAATTTGCCCTACTTACGTTGCTATTAAATTAGAATTGGCTGCGAGCTACGAGCGAGAAACTATATTTCGTAAACCAGTTTGCAGCCGGCGGGGGAGTTGAGTGCTTGAACGCAAACAATTAAGCAATTACGTAGTTACGGGTTCATATGGAGCCAATGCAAAAAGAGATTGTTCGCATTACGTGACTGAAGATTTCCAAGTCCTACGTGCTTTAAGTACAGTTTGCGATCGGACCCACAGGTCAGAAATAATGCAATATTACATGACTTTTTAATTATTTTGTAACATTGCAGCCTTAAGTTCAATGTTTTGTTAATCTGAATTGTATGTAATGGATCAGAACACAATAGTCTAAGATGGTGAAGTGAAATGAGAAAAATATATACACAAAACTATTTTTTAGAAACAGAAAATTGGCATGTGCGTATGTATTCACCCCTTTGTTATGAAGCCAATAAAAAGCTCTGGTGCAACCAATTACTTTCAGAAGTCACATAATTAGTAAAATGATGTCCACCTGTGTGCACTCTAAGTGTCACATGATCTGTCATTACATATACACACCTTTTTTGAAAGGCCCCAGAGGCTGCAACACCTAAGCAAGAGGCACCACTAACCAAACACTGCCATGAAGACCAAGGAACTCTCCAAACAAGTAAGGGACAATGTTGCTGAGAAGTCAGAGCTAGGTTATAAAAAAATATCCAAATCTTTGATGATCCCCAGGAGCACCATTAAATCTATCATAACCAAATCGAAAGAACTTGGCACAACAGCAAACCAGCCAAGAGATGGCCGCCCACCAATACTCATGGACCGGGCATTAATCAGAGAGGCAGCACAGAGACCTAAGGTAACCCTGGAGGAGCTGCAGAGTTCCACAGCAGAGACTGGAGTATCTGTACATAGGACGACAATAAGCTGTAAGCTCCATAGAGTTGTGCTTTATGGCAGAGTGGCCAGAAGAAAGCTATTACTTTCAGCAAAAAACAAAATGGCACGTTTTGAGTTTGCGAAAAGGCATGTGGGAGACTCCCAAAATGTATGGAGGAAGCTGCTCTGATCTGATGAGACTAAAATGTAACTTTTCGGCAATCAAAGAAAACGCTATGTCTGGCGCAAACCCAACACATTACATCATCCAAAGAACACCATCCCACAGTGAAACATGGTGGTGGCAGCATCATGCTGTGGGGATGTTTTTCAGCAGCCGAGACTGGGAAACTGGTCAGAGTTGAGGGAAAGATGGATGGTGCTAAATACAGGGATATTCTTGCACAAAATCTGTACCACTCTGTGTATGATTTGAGGCTAGGACGGAGGTTTACCTTCCAGCAGGACAATGACCCCAAACACACTGCTAAAGCAACACTTGAGTGTTTTAAGGGGAAACATGTAAATGTGTTGGAATGGCCTACTCAAAGCCCAGACCTCGATCCAATAAAAGATCTGTGGTCAAACTTAAAGATTGCTGGAGCAGTTCTGCAAGGAGGAATGGGCAAAAATTCCAGTGGTAATATGTGGCAAGCTCATAGAGACGTATCCAAAGCGTCTTGGAGCTGTGATTGCCACAAAAGGTGGCTCTACAAAGTATTGACTTTAGGGGGGTTAATAGTTATGCACATTTACTTTTTCTGTTATTTTGTCCTATTTGTTGTTTGCTTCACAATAATAAAAAAAAAAAAACATCTTCAAAGTTGTGGGCATGTTCTGTAAATTAAATTATGCAAATCTTCAAACAATCCATGTTAATTCCAGGTTGTGAGGCTACAAAACACCAAAAATGCCAAGGGGGGTGAATACTTTTGCAAGGCACTGTATGTTGTAACACATTGATTGCAGGGGTCGATATCACACATAATATGAACATGAAATAAAGTATTTTTCGGGGCCAATTTGCGGGCTTGAGAATGGTGTGCTATTAATTCTAAGACCTAGCATCACTTTCCCTTATAACAAATGTACAGTAGTATGTTTTTATTTTCCTACGAAGTGCTACGTATTGGACTTTACCCCCTTGCGGGTGGTCTTGAGTGCTCGTAGGGCTTTGGGCTCCGTTTGCGTGTTACGTGCTTTCTTGCGAGTTGCAATTTAATAGCTGAATTGGACAAGTAGCAGTTATGGGCATGACAGATCAAAGCATTTATGTGTGTGAAGTTCAACAGCTCAAATCGTAGGCGATTTTCCGCCATCAATGCAAGTTCACTGCGAGCAACGTTACGGGGCTAATATAATAGCTGTAACACGTAAATCTTGAGTTTTGGGCTACTTTTTACAACGTAGCCCAAATTTAATGAGGCGGTTAGTGATTAAACACTAAGGGCCTCATTAATTTCCAAGTCGCAGTTGCTTTCATACAGCCCGTAAGTCTGCAGGTTTAAAATCTGCAACAGTTACAGATTGATTAAACTGAACAAGGCCGCAAGTACAGGGACAAAGCCTTAAAACTGTAAACCATGCTTCCATATGTAGCTGGGTCGGAGCTACGATTTTGACAGCCCGTAGGGATTTTCAGCCTGTAACCTGCAAATAGATTGCGGTTAGCGAAAATTGGCAGATTTAACAGAAGTAGCTTTTGCAGGCTACATTACGGGCATTTAGACAATTTAATGAGGCCCCAAGTTTAGTAGTGCCACCAATGTCCTACATCGACTGGCGGTATTGGTCCTAAAGCTAGGATGATAACAGAATTTCCACATTAAACCACCACTACCATTGAGACTCATTTGGGAACAGAAGATCAGCATAATGCTGTTCCAGTTTAACATCTTGCTCCACTGCCATCTCCAGTAATTCCTACATCCACTACTTTTGGATCACCGGAACTTCTCTCAATGCATCTAGGAGTTCCCACGTGTTTCTCCTGGGGACCTCCAGCTCCTCCCTCAACTCCTTGCTGGGTATTCCATAACACTGCTGAGAGATCAGGAATCACAGCTCAGCTTTTTCTGAGGATCTAGGCTCCATCCTGGCTAAGCACCTTGTGCTTTTTGAACCTGCCTTAGGCCTAAGTTCTGTTTGCGTAGATGCCGCTGCTGTCTCCAACTCTGTCATAATATTAAGTCACCTCCTTATCCATGCACAGGATTTACCACATGCAGCTAGAAGATTTGTGGTAGCCTTTCATCAGATAAGAGAATGAAAATACCAGCATCCAGGAAGAGAACATAATTCTACCACCTAAGTCTTCACTATAAGGTATCTTTATTGAACAGGGTACAGTATATTTATAGAAATAAAATAAAATAGTTACTAAACACATAAAAAAATAAACATTTTTATCTGACAGGGGGGTTCCAGTGATATGGTTTGGAGCAAGTGCATTCTTAGCACAGGTTAGTTGCTGGGATGAGAGCCTGTGCCCTGTCTCCGCAGTTTAGTTGCTGGGGAGGGAGACCACGTGCCCCACTCCAGATGCTCCTTGCCTTTAACATTTTGCTACCAAACAGATTGCATGCTTTTCATTCTACTTGCCTCACCGAGGTCCTCCCTGGCACAGTGTCAGTCTTTAGGGAGATACTCCACCTGCCTCACTTCCAATTTGCTCTTGAAAAAGATTAATGCCAATCACAATGCTCACCTAGATGCAGTTGAGCTTCTGCTATTGAGACTCTTCTTAAAGGCATATCAAAGTTTTATGGATTAATACATTTCTGCAAAGCAGCTCATGTGTATGCAGCACTTCTCAGAAATGCCTCTAATGATTATGTTGACAGAACCACAGGGTCTCTACACAGGCATCTGATCCCCCAATCAGCATGCAGCATCAGGGGAGCAATATTAACTGACTATTTACCTGCTGTTGCTTGCTCAACCAATCTCCTTCCAGCTTCCTGTCTCTATGTCAGGAGCAATACATAGCACATATCAGTGATACAATACATATCCCAGGCTGCTTTACAGCACAAACAGGAACCCCAGAGTTTAAATCAAATGTTTTAGCTAACCTGATTGGCCAAAACAAATCATTTTGAATTTGATGCTAATTTAGCCTTGGTTTGGAGGGTGATAACCCTAATTTGCATCTGTCAGAAATTACAAGTGATTTTGACTTCAATGTAAGTTTTTAAAAGTCTATTTTGGGATTTTTTAATGCAAAAAATGTTTGCATACACTACTAATTCTCCTCTATCAGATGGATTCATAATCCAGCTCACTTAGATATGCCTTTAAATCCATGTGATCTCTGTTAAAGAGTTGTTGTAATGGGACTTCCTCCACCTCACTTTCTATATGCTACTGGGGAGCACTAATGCCACCCGCACTGCCTTCCTTCCCTGTCTGAGAAGCACCAGCACCCTCCATGAATCATGTTGCCTAGGCCAGCACCCATCTGTTTTTGGGGAGTGCTGACATCTGCCATGCCACCTCCCATTTGCTGATGTGGAGCATCGACATCCTCCATGCCAATTCCAATTAAATCCTGCTGCTGGGGAGTTCCTAAATCACCTAGGCCATTTCCACCAGCTTCTGAGGAGCACTAGTGCCAACTACATTGCCTCCCTTCTGCCTCTGGTGGGTACCGACATTCTCCATGACTCCTCCCATTAAACCCTGCTGCAGCTGGACAATCATAGTGTAAACTACAAATGTTCTCATCCGTCATTTCGCCAGGCCCTGCATGACCAACTGGGGTTTTCTATTGTTTTTATATTATTACTAGCGACTTACCCGTCAAAAATGATGGCAATAAAATTTGAAGCCTTGCAATCCTGTTTGCCACACAATGCGAGGCTCCCCCCCCCCCCCACTAATCTGCCTGCTTCGAGATAAGCGCCTTTGGCGCCCATCGCTAGCCTCTCAATGATCGTCTTTGGCGCTCATTGTGAGCCTCTCCCCCCCTCTACCTCTCCCCCCCTCCTCATCTCCCTCCCCTGGGTCTCTCTTCCCCCTCTGTCTTTCCCCCCGTCTCCATCCACTGTGTCTCTCCCTCCCGTGTCTTTTCCACCCTCTGTCTCATCCCCCCTCCTCTGTGTCTTTCCCCCCGTGTCTCTTCCCCCCTCCTCCCTCCCCTGTGTCTTTCGCCCCTTCCTCCCTCCCCTGTGTCTCTTCCCCCCCCTTTGTATCTTCCCCCTCCTCCCTCTCCTGTGTCTCTTCCCCCCTCCCCTGTGTCTCTTCCCTCCTCCTCCCTCCCCTGTGTATCTTACCCCCCATCTCCCTCCCCTGTGTATCTTACCCCCATCTCCCTCCCCTGTGTCTCTCTTCCCTCCTGTGTCTCTCCCCTCCACTGTTTCTTCCCCCCTGTCTCCCTTCCCCATGTCTCTTCCCTCCTCCTCCCTCCCACGTGTTTCTCCCCCCCACCCAGTGTCTTTAGGCCTCCCTCTCACACATACACAATAACCCACAGTCTCTACACACAGGCCCAGCAATCACCTTCCAGGAAGCATCTCTCCACGCCGCTGGCCATGGTCCTGCTCACTCCATACCCAGTGCACAGCAGGAGGCCGGACCCAGAGGAGCAGCTAGGCCTGGGGGTCAGTGCGGCTATGGGGGTCACACATGCCCCGGCTCTGGGGTAGATAACAGGCCAGAGAGGAGTAAGCCAGCTGTACATGGCCGAGCCGGGGAGGCAGGCAGGGGGCTGGAGTGAGGGGAGGAGTCTGACACACACAGGCCAGGCCCAAGAGAAGGAGGAGCTGGGGGGAGAGTTCTTTAAGGCCCAGGCCTCTCCACTACTGTATATTGCGGCGCTCGTTGCAAGCCTCTCCCCCCTCTGCCTTATGGGCCTTTGGCTCGCTTGGTGCATGCGCATGATTTAACATTGCGTTACTGACAAATTTGCATATTTGACAACTATTATAGTTGATTATTATAATTATTGCCTATCTTTAGTAAGGCAAAACTGAATATGACAGTTACACATACTAGGCTAATTTGATTGATTTTGCCTGTTACCAAGCAAATTATGTAAAAGAGCCTAGTATATATTTTACCTTTCAATGGCCCTGTAATACCAAGTTACCTGAGTGCATGTCTCCGTATATTCCCACAGTACTGTGAGTCTGGATCTCTTTGTGCTTTTCTCTATCACACTGGAAGATACATGAAGAGAATCATTTGGACCTCAATAATAATAATCTCAGACTAAACAAATTTAAGATCATATACATTTTCTAAGCATTACAAAGAGTTTACTGTTCATCACTATTTACAAAAAATAATACACTTACCCATGTCATAAATATATACAGATATTACCACACACTGTAAATAAATATATTTACACTTTTCCTCCACAATACATCACAATATATTTCCATGTACACATAACAGACTTTTCCTAAAATCACCAGGTGTTGACAAATTTGTATGACCTACACTGCTTATCAAAACTATTAAGAGGACGAGTAGTATATTTATATATATACATAATACATGTAGTGGTACCTTGTTTCTTAAACATAATCTGTTCGAGACGACAGGAGTTCCAAGAAGGTTGGGTTCCAAGGTAACATTTCACATAGAAATCAATGTAATTTGAAATCATTTGTTCTGAGCCCAAGTATTTTCAAGATTTAGTTTCAACTGATGGTCTTGCTTTTGATACAAAACCTTAAAACTAAACAGACATAAATAAAAAAACAATAATTACATTAAATAACATAGAATTTAATTTCTCTTTAATTGTACTGAGAGGACTTCAGGGACCAATAGGATGGAGGTGATGTAGAGGAGGAGAAGGAGGAGAGAGGTTATGGCTTGGAGCTTTGATTCTTTTAAGCACAGGGTGGTGGTAAGGAGACACGGGAGGTGGTGAGGCACAGGGGGGCTTAGGAGGCATAGGGGGGCTGAGGAAGAACGGGGGGCTAAAGAGGCTCAGGGGGGCTGAGGAGGCTCAGGGGGGCTGAGGAGGCACAGGGGGCTGAGGAGACACAGGAGGGCTGAGGAGGCACAGGAGGGCTAAAGAGGGACAGGGGCTGATGAGGGACGGAGGCTGATGAAGGACAGAGGGCTGAGGAGGGATAGAGGGCTGAGGAGGGACAGATTTGATTCCTATAGGCACAGGTTAAAGTTTGGTTCTTATAAGCACAGGCTGCACTTTAATTCTTGCAGACACAGACTTCTCTTGGGCTCTTGTAGGCACTAACTACACTACGCCACAGTATTCCACTTCCTGAAAGACAGGATGCAGGGTGACGCTAGTGCTTCAAGTTCCAAGCTATAGGGAGGCATAGGTAGGGCTGAGGAGGCATAGGGGAGTGAGGTGGCATAGGGGGCTAAAGAGACATAGGGGGCTGAGGAGTCATAGGGAGGGCTGATGAGGCATAGGAAGAGCTGAGGAGGGCAGGGCGGGGGGCTGTGGAGTCATAGGAGGTGGTGAGGAGGCATGGGAGGTGGTGAGGAACAGGGGGGATGAGGAGGAACAGGAGGCTGAGTAGGGATGGGGGGCTGAGGAGGCACAAGGTGGCTGAGGAGGCACAGGAGGTGGTAAGGAGGCATGGGAGATGGTGAGGCACAGGAGCCTGAGGAGGCACAGGTTGGCTGAGGGGGGAAAGGGGGGCAGAGTAGGCACAGGTTAGCTGGGTGGGCATAGGGAGGCTGAGGAGGCACAGGGGGCTGAGGCGGCACAGGGGAGCTGAGGAGGGACAGTGGCTGGTGAGGGATTAGGGCTGATGAGATACAGGTAGTGAGGTGGGATGGGGCTGATGAGGCATGGGGGGGTGAAGAAGAACAGGGTGGCTCGGGAGGCACAGGTAGGCTCAGGAGGGACAGGGGGTTGAGGAGGGACAGGGTGGCTGAGCAGGGACAGGGGGGCTGAGAAGGGACAGCAGGCTGAGAAAAAACAGGGGGGGGGGGCTGAGAAGGGACAGCGGGGCTGTGAAAGCACAAGGGGGCCTGAGTAGGCACAGGGGGCTGAGGAGTGACAGGGGGGCTTAGGATTGACAGGGGGGCTTAGGATTGACAGGGGGCTGAAGATGGACAGGGGGTTGAGGAGGAACGGGAGGGCTGAGAGGTGCTGAGGAGGGAATGAGGTGGGAAGGGAGGGGCTGAGGATGGACGGGGCCTGAGGAGGGACTAAGGTGGCACAGGAGGGGCTGAGGAGGGATGGGGACCTGAGGAGGCACTGGTGACCTGAGGAGGCGCAGGGGCTGAGGAGGCACAGGTGGCTGAGGAGGGACAGGGGGCTGAGGAGGGACAGGGGACTGAGGAGGCACAGGGAGCTCAGGAGCGATGGGGGGCTGAGGAGGGACAGGAGGGTTGAGGAGGAACAGGGGGCTGAGGAGGCACATGGTGGCTGATGAAGGACACAGGGCTGAGGACGCACAGGGGGCTGAGCAGGCACAGGGTGGCTGAGGAGGCACAGGAGGTGGTAAGGAGGCATGGTAGGTGATGAGGCACAGGGGGGCAGAGGAGGAACAGGTAGGCTGCGGGGCATAGGGGGGCTGAGGAGGCACAGAGGCTGAGGAAGCATAGGGGGCTGAGGAGGCACAGGGGGCTGAGTAGGCACAGAAGGGCTGAAGCGGCACAGGGGGGCTGAGGAGGCACAGGAGGGCTAAAGCGACACAGGGGGGCTGAGGAGGGACAGGGGCTGATGAGGGATGGGGCTGATAAGGGACAGAGGGCTGAAGAGATACAGGTACTGTGGTGGGATGGGGGGCTGCTGAGGCACGGGGGGCTGAGGAAGAACCGGGAGGCTGATGAGACACAGGGTGGCTCAGAAGGGACAGGGGGCTGAGAAGGGACAGGGAGGCTCAGAAGGGACAGGGGGGCCGTGAAAGCACCGGGGGGCCTGAGCAGGCACAGGGGGGCTGAGGAGGTGCAGGGGGGCTTAGGATGGACTGGGGGCTGAGGATGGACAGGGGGCTGAGGAGGGACAGGGAGCTCAGGAGCGACAGGGGGCTGAGGAGGCACAGGGGGCTCAGGAGCAACAGGGGGCTGAGGAGGCACGGGGGCTGAGGAGGCACAGGGTGGCTGGGGAGGCACAGGAGGTGGTAAGGAGGCACAGGAGGTGGTAAGGAGGCATGGTAGGTGGTGAGGCACAGGGTGGCAGATGGGGCACAGGTTGGCTGAGGGGGCATAGGGGGGGCTGAGGAGACACAGGGGGGATTAGGAGGCACAGGAGGGCTAAAGCGGCACAGGGGGGCTGAGGAGGGACAGAGGGCTGAAGAGTTACAGGTACTGTGGTGGGATTGGGCTGATGAGGCACGGGGGGATGAGGAAGAAAAGGGAGGCTGAGGAGGCGCAGGGTGGCTCAGAAGGGACAGGGGGCTGAGAAGGGACAGGGTGACTGAGCAGGGAAAGGGGGGCTGAGAAGCGACGGGGGGGGGGGGGGGCTTAGAAGGGATAGGGGGACTGTGAAAGCACTGGATGGCATGAGGAGGGACAGGGGGGCTGAGGAGGTGCAGGGGGGCTTAGGATGGACGGGGGGGCAGAGGATGGACAGGAGGTGATAAGGAGGTATGGTAGGTGGTGAGGCACAGGGGGGCAGAGGAGGCGCAGGTTGGCTGAGGGGGCATAGGGGGGTCTGAGGAGACACAGAGGCGGAGGAAGCATAGGGGGCTGAGGAGGCACAGGAGGGCTGAAGCAGCAAAGGGGGCTGAGGAGGGACAGGGGCTGATGAGGAATGGGGGGCTGAGGAGGCACAAGGTGGCTGAGGAGGCACAGGAGGTGGTAAGGAGGCATGGGAGGTGGTGAGGCACAGGAGCCTGAGGAGGCACAGGTTGGCTGAGGGGGGAAAGGGGGGCAGAGTAGGCACAGGTTAGCTAGGTGGGCATAGGGAGGCTGAGGAGGCACAGGGGGCTGAGGCGGCACAGGGGAGCTGAGGAGGGACAGTGGCTGGTGAGGGATTAGGGCTGATGAGATACAGGTAGTGAGGTAGGATGGGGCTGATGAGGCATGGGGGGGTGAAGAAGAACAGGGTGGCTCGGGAGGCACAGGTAGGCTCAGGAGGGACAGGGGGTTGAGGAGGGGACAGGATGGCTGAGCAGGGACAGGGGGGCTGAGAAGGGACAGCAGGCTGAGAAAAAACAGGGGGGGGGGCTGAGAAGGGACAGGGGGGCTGTGAAAGCACAAGGGGGCCTGAGTAGGCATAGGGGGCTGAGGAGTGACCGGGGGGCTTAGGATTGACAGGGGGCTGAGGATGGACAGGGGGTTGAGGAGGAACAGGTGGGCTGAGAGGTGCTGAGGAGGGACTGAGGTGAGAAGGGAGGGGCTGAGGATGGACGGGGCCTGAGGAGGGACTAAGGTGGCACAGGAGGGGCTGAGGAGGGATGGGGACCTGAGGAGGCACTGGTGACCTGAGGAGGCACAGGGGCTTAGGAGGCACAGGTGGCTGAGGAGGGACAGGGGGCTGAGGAGGTACAGGGGGCTGAGGCGGCACAGGGGAGCTGAGGAGGGAAAGTGGCTGGTGAGGGATTAGGGCTGATGAGATACAGGTAGTGAGGTGGGATGGGACTGATGAGGCATGGGGGGGTGAAGAAGAACAGGGTGGCTCGGGAGGCACAGGTAGGCTCAGGAGGGACAGGGGGTTGAGGAGGGACAGGGGGGCTGAGAAGGGACAGCAGGCTGAGAAAAAAACAGGGGGGGGGGGGCTGAGAAGGGACAGGGGGGGCTGTGAAAGCACAAGGGGGCCTGAGTAGGCACAGGGGGCTGAGGAGTGACAGGGGGGCTTAGGATTGACAGGGGGCTGAGGATGGACAGGGGGTTGAGAAGGAACGGGAGGGCTGAGAGGTGCTGAGGAGGGACTGAGGTGGGAAGGGAGGGGCTGAGGATGGATGGGGCCTGAGGAGGGACTAAGGTGGCACAGGAGGGGCTGAGGAGGGATGGGGACCTGAGGAGGCACTGGTGACCTGAGGAGGCACAGGGGCTGAGGAGGCACAGGTGGCTGAGGAGGGACAGGGGGCTGAGGAGGGACAGGGGACTGAGGAGGCACAGGGAGCTCAGGAGCGATGGGGGGCTGAGGAGGGACAGGAGGGCTGAGGAGGAACAGGGGGCTGAGGAAGGGGCACAGGGACTGTGAAAGCATCGGGTGGCCTGAGGAGGCACATGGGGGATGAGGAGGCGCAGGGGGGGCTTAGGATAGACGGGGGGGCTGAGGATGGACAGGGGGCTGAGGATGGACAGGGGACTGAGGAGGCACTGGAGGCTGAGGAGCGACGGGTGTCTGAGGAGCGACGGGGCTGAGGAGGGACAGGGGGTGGGGGAGAGACAGGAGGGCTAAGAGGGGCTGAGGAGGGTCTGCCACACTGTCCTTGAACCAAGAGTAACAGAGCAACAGCAGAACGCAGCAAGTAAAGACATGGGGGGCTGAGGAGGCATGGGGGAGCTGAGGAGGCACCGGGGTGCTGAGGAGGCACGGGGGGTTAAGGAGGCACTGGCGGTTGAGGAGGGACAGGAGGGCTGAGGAGGGACGGGGAGGGTTGAGGAGGGGCGGGGGGGGGGCTGAGCAGGGACTGGGGGCTTGAGGAGGGACAGGGGGCTGTGGAGGGACAGGGGCCTGTATCTGTAAGAGCCCATATGCATCCTGTACCTATAAGTGCAAATGTGCAGCCTGTGCCTGTAAGAGTTCATATACAGCCTGTACCTGTAAGAGACAATGTGCAAGAACCAAAGTTCCAAGCAAAAATCTCTCTCCTGCTTTCCCACCATCCCATTGGACCCTCGCGCCCTCTCAGTACAGTTAAAGTGAAGTTACATTCTATGTTATCTGATTTAATTATTGATGTCTGTTTAGTTTTAAGGTTTGTATCCAAAAAGAAGGCCATCAGTTCAAACTAAAATGTGAAAAATCAGCAGTCCGGGACAGATTATTTCAATTTACATCAAATTTTTTTTTTTTTTAAACTTCTTTTTTTATTTTTGATTTACATTATATAACAAAATGTACAGAAAAAGTCAACAGTATAGCATTTATAAACGTATCTATAAAACAGTGAACAAATCTGTGGTTTATCCTAAACAGTTCGGACAAGTTTGTTAGCAGATATGGAGATATAACTTGTGGCTCTCCTAGATCTTAAGCTCTACAGATGACATTGGGGTCAATATATCTATCTTATGAGAATATTTTCTTGTCCTTTTCCTCCAAATAGTTTTATATGAGAATCTCAGAGTGAGTCCTTGCAGGACTAAGTTATTTACCAGAGCATTTAAAAGCAAGGTGTATCTGGGTCTAAATTTATAAATTGCATTTCTTTCTTTGCTCTTATCAATTTACCGTGAAAAACCCACTAATTAGTCTAGTCATTCTCAGACTCACCTCGCCTCGGACCTCTAACTTTCCAGATGTCCCAGCAGGAGGCCCATCGTTTGTATCTCGCATCGAACTCCGCCGAGAAGTGGCTCATGGTTTGAATGTGATCAATTTTCTGTAGAACTTCTTTGAATGTGGGGTCAGTGTGTTTCCAATGTTTGGCTATTATGCATCTAGATGCCAAGTATAACTGATTGGTCAGGAATTGCTCACTCTTTGTTAGTGTTGTGTTTGGGAGTCCCAATAGTGCTTCCTCAGGTTTTTGCTCTAATGTTTTCCCCCACAGTTTACCTAATGTGTTGTATGTTGCCTGCCAAATATGTTTAATTTTGGGGCAGTCCCACAGCATGTGAATTAGAGAACCTACATGTCCACAACCTCTGTAGCACTTGTCAGAGAGCGATTTGTTTGAGTGGTAAAGTCTCGCTGGTGTGAGGTACCACCTCATCACCGTTTTTAGAGCGTTCTCTTTTAAGGTGATATTTAAGGATGAAATGTGAGCTTGCCTGATAACTTGGCTCCATTGTTTATCATCTAGTGCGATCTGTAATTCTGCTTCCCACTTCTCCTGATAGTGTGGTTTCTTTATGTTAGAACCCTCCGATAGGTGTTTGTATATAACCGAAATGTTGCCTTTGCCTCCAGGATTGTTAATGCAACATTGCTCATATACTGATTTTTTATTCTGACTATTTGATTTTGCATTCTGAAATATCGTTTGTTTAATTATCATCAGATTAAGCCATTCATTGTTAGGTATTTGGTTCAGTGTGCCCCCTTGTGTCAGAGTCCAGGTGTCTGCGACTATAGTCAGATCTTTCTGTATCCACCATTTCATCTGGGAGGCTTTGGTGGCGTGGCCTTCCTTATGGGATTGCCAAAGGGGGGTTAAACCTGAACCTACATGTAACAGGGGGGATTTTTTATTAATTTCTTTCCAAACTGCTAACGAATTGCGAATGCAGCTTGTAAGGGTTTGTGTTTTCAGTTCTTTGTGTGCGCTGAGCCATAGTGTATGCGCTAAGGTTATGTGGTTTTCCTCTAAGATTTGTTTTTCTATCTCGACCCATGTTGGAATGGCTTCTTTCTTATACCAGTTAGTCAATTGCGCCAATCTTGTGGCCTTGTAGTAGTTAACCAGGTTTGGGAAGGCTAGACCTCCTTTTTGTATGGGTGTGTGCATCGTATTTTTGTTAACTCTTGGTTTTTTTTGGTTCCAGGTAAATTTGAAAAGGGTTTTTTGCAGTGCTTTTATGGCTGTCAAGTTAATTGGTGTCGGGATCGCTCTAAATAAGTATAAAATTTTTGGGATAACATTCATTTTGATTGCGTTTATTTTGCCAAGCCAGGATATATTGTAGGCTGACCATTTCTCTATGTCCTGTTTTATTCTACTGATGATTTGGGGGAAGTTCGCATCGTATACCTGGTCTATGGAGCCTGGAATATTAATACCTAGGTAAGTCAAGAATTTTTGAGCCCATTTAATGGAAAAAATTTTGTCCAAATTTTCTTTCATCTCCCTGGGTAGTGTAATGTTGAGTGCCAGACTTTTGGATGTGTTGATTTTAAAACCTGAGATAGTACCGAATTTCGTGAGAAGGTGGAGTAAATTGGGCAAGCTAGTTGTTGGTTCTGTCAGTGAAAGCAGAATATCATCTGCGAAGAGATTGAGTTTGTATTCCTTGGGGCCAACTTTTATACCTTGGATGTCCGGACAGCTCCTGATCGCAATCGCCAATGGTTCTAGGCATAGTGCAAACAATAGAGGGGAGAGTGGACAACCTTGTCTGGTCCCTCTGGCTATTTTAAGTCTTTTAGAGTGGAATCCCTGATATGCTATGGAGGCTTCGGGGTTCGTGTATAAGGACTGTATCCCTCTTATAAAACCCTCTCCCAGACCCATCCTGATTAGCACTTCCCATATGAATGTCCAATCTATTCTGTCGAATGCTTTTTCCGCGTCTAGTGATAGAAGCATTGAGTGGATATTGTTTTTTTTGGCTATTTCTATTAGGTTTAACACTCTCCTGGTGTTGTCTGGGGCTTCTCTACCGGCAATAAAGCCTACTTGGTCCGGGTGGACCACACTAGGTAGCAATGGGGCCAGTCTGTTCGCCAGAATCTTTGAGTATATTTTAATGTCGTTATTAATTAACGAAATTGGTCTGTAGCTCCCGCATTGGGCCGGATCTTTACCTATTTTAGGGATTACAATAATTTTTGCTTCTAAGAATTCTTGTTTTATGGGGGGACCTTTTAATAGTTCATTAAATAATTTGTGGAGGTGCGGGAGTAATTGATGTGAGCATTGCTTGTAGTAATAATTCGTGAACCCGTCCGGGCCTGGTGCCCCATGTGACTTAGTTGTTTTAATTGCTTCTTTAATTTCTTCTATCGTGATGGGTTTTGCTAATTCTATAGCTCGGGTTCTCTCAATTTGTGGGAGCTCTGTTGAGTTTAAGAAAGAATCTATTTGGGATTTGTGGGCTTTGGTTCCTGATTGAGCGGGGGCTGAGTAAAGTTCTTCATAGAAGTGTCGAAATGTTTCTGCTATCTCATTTGGCTTAAAGACTAGCTTGTTAAATTTGTTAATTATTTTTGGGATAAAGGAATTAGCTCTCTGTGTTTTCAGTTTTCTGGCTAACATGGTATCTGGTTTGTTGGCGCTCCTGAACATTGTGGCCTGTGTGCGTTGGAGGATTGTTATCATTTTTTTCCGAAGAATAGCATTTAATAATTGCTTTTGAACCAGGAGTTCATTGTAAATCTTCGGGTCGTGTTTCCTAGTGAATTGCGTTTGTAAATCTGAAATTTTACTCTTGATAGTGTGCAATTGTGCCTGTTCCAATTTTTTTGTTGTTGCGCCTATTTGGATACAGACCCCTCTAATGACTGCTTTATGGGCTGCCCACACTCCCCCCTTCCCCACCTCGCTCTCAGCATTGAGTGCGAAGTAGTCGTCTATCGCTCTGGTAATTTTGTCCTTGGAGGTGACGTCATTGAGTAGGTGTGGGTTTAAGGTCCATGAAGGAGATCGTCCTGATGGGATGAAGCCATTCAGGGAAATCAGAACCAAGTCATGGTCCGACCATGCAATGGGGTGTATGTCTGCACCCATTAAGTTATGGGTTAGTCGTTGTTGTATTAGCACATGGTCGATCCTTGAGTGGGACTGGTGTCTGGGGGAGAAGAAGGTGTATGTCCTGTCTGAGGGATTCATTACTCTCCATGTATCAATCAGACCGTAGGATCTGAGAATGTGTTTGAACGCTTTGGTGGCCGTTGGCGTAGTGTGTGTGGGAGATTTGGCAGATCGGTCTTTGTCTGGGTCTAGCACCGTGTTCATGTCTCCTCCCACTACTAGGGTAGATGGCTCCCATCCCAACATAATACGGGATATTTTAGCGAAGAATTGTGCCTGTTCGGTATTCGGGGCGTAAAGGTTAAGGAAAATCACCTTTTGTTCTTGGATGGATCCATGAATTGCTAAATATCTGCCCTCTGGGTCTGACTGGGTTTTGGAGTGGCAAAAATTAATTCTATTGTGTACCAAAATTGACACTCCTTTAGTTTTCTCTTTAGCTGAAGAGTGGTATGTCTGCATGTAGGATCTCCCCCAGTATTTGGGGATCGCTAATTTTTTAAAGTGTGTTTCTTGGATCATTACTACATCCCCTCTTAGCTTGTGATATTCTTTTATTGCTATCCCTCTTTTAACGGGTTCATTGAGGCCCTGAGCATTGTGTGAGATAATGTTGAGGTTCATGATGTGTCCTACCTTTTTGCTCTATGTTCCTTATGGGGAGCCGGTCGTGACGGGGTGTTCTTTTGTCGTTCTTGTCGAGATTGTCCGATAGGCCCCCTGCTGGGACTGTGTCCTTACACTCGGAGGTTGGTTGTGCTAGTGGAGCAAACGGGAAGACGGGGAAAAATAACAAGTTTTACACAGTGATAAACCAACACAAAGGCAACCCTAGAGGAGTTCTCTACTACTCTGTGTTGACAAGGGATTTGAGTCGTCTTTATCTAAAACGTGGGTTTCTCACTGGGATGTGAACTGTTGTAACAAGAAAATAAACTACAGCTACTTCGATTAGCTGTGAGTGTAGTAGTAATAAAACTATCGAAGGGATAGCACTCGCTATCCTCCTTAACTTTCGTGGTGAATCCACTCGTGTCGTTAGTTGACACTGTGAGGATTCGCCTGTTTTCTGAACTAACTAAATTGCCCACGGGGGACTTTGTGAGCGGTCTATAAATTTTAAAGTGAAAAAGTGAACCCATATAAGTCTCACCTATTCTCCGTACCAAGAGTTTCTGAGATTAGTCTAATGCAGGGCGTTGGACCGTTACATCTGTAAGAACGTTAAATTTGAAGGGCTTTAAGTAACTGATTGCTTGTAAACCCAGTGGTGTCTATCAAGTAGTCAAGATAAGGTACACCTTAGAGATAGGGCAGGAGATAATTAGTTTGTCTACGTCTACTGCATGTTTTAAAGGTCTACCTGTTTAGTACGTAGTATAGGCGTGGGTAATTTGCTGTTTAGCAGGTTTACTTTTACTGAGGTCGGGTGTTATTTACAGTAAGGGCCCTGTAGGTTGTGAATCGGCAGCATTTTGGAAGAGTACAGTGAAAACTAACACTACAACGCCTTGGCCCACATCGCCCTGCACAAAGATTACTTATCGGCAGCATTATAGGTTTCTTGGAAAAAGAGAGTAAGAGAGAAAAGACAGCATAATATATCACATTGTAACATTTTGGTTCCTAGAGTTCCTCGAGTCCGGGAGTGAGATGTTTCTCCCTCTGTCTCGTCGCGTTGAACCTCTTCTCCTCTCTCCTTGTGGTCTGCTTTCCATGAGAAGTTCAGGGGTCGCATGTAGGTGAATGTCCCAAGATGTCAGCAGATTGATTCCTTCTTCCAAAGATCTGACGGAATAAAACTTGTTGTCTCTCGATATGGTCAGACGGAATGGGAAGCCCCAGGAGTATCTCCAGCCCTGGGCAAGGATGCAGTCCAATAGGGGTTTCATATTTCTCCTTTTGGAGAGTGTTAGTTGTGATAGGTCGGAGAAGATTTGAGGTTGGTGCCCCTCAATTTCAGGTATGCCTCCTCTGGATGCTTTCATGAACAACTCTTTTGTGGTGAAATAGTGGAATCTTGCGATGATATCTCTCGGTCTTTCCTTCATGTTTGGGCGTCCGCCCAAGGCTCTGTGTATGCGGTCAATGTTATACTGTTCCGAGTTTAGATCTGGTAACAGGAATTCACATAGTTCGTACAAGTATCCTTTAAGATCCGTTACCGATTCAGGGACGTTGCGTAATCTCACGTTCTGCCTTCTAGATCTGTTTTCCAGATCTTCTTGGAACAAGAGGTGGTTAGCTTGTTCTTCTTTTAGCGCCGATATTTCCATTTCCATCTGCTGATGGGATTGTTGAAGTTCTTTGCATTTCTCTTCAAGCACACTTGTTTTGGAGTCTATTTTTTTCATTTCGGCTTTCAGCTCTGTAGATACCTTTGAGATTTCCGTTTTAATGTCTTCTCTGAACGTTCGGATTAGGTCCTTCAGGTCTTGTATGTCACCTTTGGTGCTCGGTGTGGATTGTTCCATTACTCTTGTTTCGGTAGGGCTTGCTGTTGACTGGGGGGTCTGAGGGGTTGCCGTTATTGTCTTTGGTGGATAGTAGGCTTGAATGTTTTTGTTGCTTTTCCTCGTAGCCACTCCAGCCATAATACTTTATAAGTCACTCTTCACTTTTGTCTGATGTAAGCTTCCCCTTTGTGTGGGCATTGATAGTGGTTTACATCTTTAGGGGGGTGTGCTTTCCATCTGAATGATAAGCTGCCAGTCTATTAGATTGATAGTAAGTTTCACTCTTATGCACTATGTGCAGCGGCCACTAGAGTGCGCAGTTGTCTGTCAATTTGTTCTTCAGTGACTCTCTCCTTTGTTAGGCCCCGGATTTTTTTGCTTGTGGAGGTGATTGTATGGTGTCAACTTTATTATGATGGTATACTTTTGAAGTGGGACTCCACTGGCCTCTTAGTGTTTAGATGACACTGCTGGAAAGGAGGGGAAGTATGCACCCACTGGGCTTAGAGTCAGGGAATGTAAGTTGGGCTCATTAAAATGGCCGCCGCCGTTTTGGCGGGAAGAGTCTCACGCTCTGTTGTTAGGGATGAGCCAAAATGGACGCCAGTGTTGGGTTCCACGAGGTTACCATGCACCCCTGGGGCTGAGTGGGGCCGTTTTTGTAGGTCCCCTTGTGCCTCTTGATGAGGGTCTGGCTAGTGCCTTCAGTAGTGGTGTCACTGGCGAACTGTTTGGCTGCTGCTGGTTGCAGTGTTATTCAGTTGCGTCGTGTGCCCTCACCCTGGCCTATGTGTCGGCCTCACAATGATGCCCTGGGTCCGTGGTGTATATGGAGTGTGAGGGGGAGAGGGAATTTGGGCTGTGTTCCGGGTGAAGCTCTTACCCTGCTGCCGTCTTCTCTCACTCCAGCTTTCCAGCTTCGGCGTGGCGGGAGGCTCAATGGTCCGGCCCTCTACCGCCGGTGTTGTTGCGACCGCTGTGCGGGTCTTTAGGGGCTGTGGGAGTCAACGTCTGGTGGGTAGGTGTTGTCCCGGGTTTGGGGTTGTACTCACTGCGCGCACTACTTCCCGATGTGGGGACCTCCGCAGTCTCCCGAACCAGCGCTCGTGTCCTCAGCTGAGTGTGCTGCTGTGCAGGTGCGTTATTTGCGGTGGTAGGGTCGCCTTATAAGTTTCTCCCAGCCGGGGGAGGAAGGGAGTCACTCGGTCTGCTTCCTGCACTTGCAGGGCCCGTTTTTGCGTGGCGCCGGAAAGTTGTTTGTGCCACCAAAGAAATGTATCCCCTTGATCCCTGAGGGTAGCTGGGGATAGATATAGTAATTGTGGAGCTTTTGGGTGGGAATTAAACCCACAAATAGTGGATTATGCAGTCTATGAGCAGGAGCTCTGAAGCAGCACGACCGCTCCGTTAGCTTGCTGGCCACGCCCCCCAATTTACATCAAATTTTATGGGAAATGCTTGCTTGGAACTCAACCTATTTGGTACCACATTGTATATGAATCATCAGAGAAAAGCACAAAGAAACCATGGTATACTAGTTGCTCACAAATAAGTATATGTTACTATGGACTGGAAATTTAAAAATAAAAAAAAACTTTATAATTACAAAAAACAAAAAAATATTAACAAAATAATACACATGGTTAAAATCCGTTGTATAAAAATTATACAATAGTCCAATGCACTGCAATATATGAAAAAATGAGCATACACATTGATGATAAAAAAAAAAAAACTAATCTACACTGTGTAATGGAGTTTGGAATAGGACCCACTACTTGCCCTCTAAATTAAGGATGAATCCTCACTATACTGATCTAACTAACAACCTTAATAAAGTTTTTAGTTAGTGAACTTCTATCCAAAAGCAAGGTCTTATCTAACTAAAAAAATATGCTCTGAGCTTATATAGAGCACTTTTTAATTGGCTGAATCGCAATTTATAAGGCTGTAAGTGTTCTTAACATCTAGGGCTGCAATGGAAAAGTCCAATTAACTAGATATCAACAGCCCCATTAAATTCCAGCCTCATAGATACAAGGTTTGAACGTAAGCCCTACGTTATTCAAAGTTTGAAAAGTTACGATGCTATTAAATTAGCCCTGCTGCGAGCAAAGTGTGAGCTACGCAGCAGGGCCGTCCGTGTCAAACTTGATCTTGCAGGCTTCACACCTCATAAGTTGCCGCAGAGGTCCCTGTACCTAAAATTAACCCCCCTCTATGCTGGAGGTCCCCATCGGTCCCCACATTAACCCCTTGCTGCAGGTGTCCATAGGGACCCCCGCAGCCCCCACCCCCCACATCAACCCCTTGCAGCGGGGGGCCCCACAAGCCCTTAATTAACTCTATAATTAATGGGGCTCTATACAGAGCCCTATGAGCCCTTAATTAACCCTGTCACTCATGGAGGTCAATACAGACCCCATAAGCAGTGAATTAATCCTGTCACTCGTGGGGGTTAATACAGATGCCCATAAGCCCTAAATTAACCCTGTCACTCATGGGGGTCAATACAGACCCCCATAAGCCCTTAATTAACACTTTCACTCATGGGGATCAATACAGAACCCCATAAGCCCTTAATTAACCCTGTCACTCATGGGGTCAATACAGACCCCCATAAGCCCTTAATTAGCCCCTTAATTAACCCCGTCACTCATGGGGTTCAATACAGCCCCCCATAAGCCCTTAATTAACCCTGTTACTCATGGGGGTTAATACAGACCCCATAAGCCCTTAATTAACCCCTTACTTAACCCTGTCACTCATGGGGGTCAATACAGACCCCCATAAGTCCTTAATTAACCCCTTAATTAACCCTGTCACTTATGGGGGTCAATACAGACCCCCATAAGTCCTTAATTAACCCTGTCACTCATGGAGGTTAATACAGATACCCATAAGCCTTTAATTAACCCTATAACTCATGGGACTCTATACAGAGCCCCATGAGACTATAATGAACCTCCTCAGTTCAATAGGAGTCTATATAGACCCCTATAGGACACTATTAACCACCAGGTTAACCATACATGTGCCAGGACCCTCATGACAAAGTCTAAGCACTACACCGCACTATTAACCTAACTATACCCATTAACCCTTAACCCTAACTATACCCCATTAACCCATACTAAACCCTATCTAACCCTTACTGGCCAATCTAACCCTAACTGGGCCTATTTAACCATATCGAGTGCTATTTAATCCCATCACTTATGGGGTCTACACAGACTCCCATAAGCCTCCATCTAATCCCATCCCTTATGGGGATCTATGCAGACCCCCATAAGCCTCTATTTAACCCAATCAGTCCCATAAGGGTCTATGAAGACCCTCATAGGACAATGAGTCGTTCAGGACCCTCATGACACTAATACAAACACTACACTATTCTCCCCCCCCCAATAAACCACTAAATCTAAACTAACCCCCCTCAACCCTAACCTTTTAACCCCTACCTACCTAACACTACCTACCTAATCCCCTATTAAATCGCCACCCCACTAATTACACAAAATAAAAAAGCTAAGGTACAAAAAATAAAAAAACCTAGGTTACCAAATATAAACAAACCTGTTACCAAAAATAAAAAACCTAAAGGTACAAAAATTAAAAAAGGACTTTACAAACCCCCTCAACACAAAAAAAAGAACATCATCTATCTATACATAACCCCCTATCCAGACATTACCCTCTATCTATATATAACACCCTATAACACCCTATCTAGCACGGGTCTGTAAAGGTCCTGAAAGGACCCGCGAGGCGGGAAATTTGAATTTTTTAAATGCAGCGGGGGCCTGATCGATGCCGATCGGAACCCCGCTGCAAGGGGTTAATATGAGGGGGCTGCGGGGGTCCCGGTGGGGACCTCAAGCATTGAGGGGGTTAATGTTAGGTGCCGCGGGGGTACTTGCAGGATTGGTTGATAGTGTGCCGCGGGACCTTTAAGGACCTGCGGCAGGAAATTTGATTTTTTTGAATGCAGAAGGGGAACTGATAATTGCCGATCTGGGGTTCCCCGCTGCAAATGGTTAATGTGGGGGGGCTGCTGGGGTCCCTATGGACCCCTGCAGCAAGGGGTTAATATGGGGACACTTTGGGGGTCCCAATGGGGCCCCAGCATAGAGGAGGGTTAATGTTATGTTACAATACCCCCGCGGCCGGGATTGGCTAATGTTGTGCGCTGGGTCCCTTTAAGGACCTGTTGGAGGGAAATTTGAACATTTTAAATGCAGGGGGGCCTGATCGATGCCGATCGGGACCCCCACTGCAAGGGGTTAATGTAGGGAGGTTGCAGAGGTCTCGATAGGGACCCCTGCAGCATGGGAATGTGTTTAGGGAGCAGGGGGGAGCATCAGACGGCGGTGTCAGCCTGCTCTGATGCAGCACATTTAGGCTTTTTGATCCCGTAGGGATTTTTCCGAGGTTCACCCCATAGATTTATGGCTGCGTGTTACTAAGTAGCTCTCCCGGCGCCTATTCTCAGCCGTTTTTGGGTGTTATCTCGCAAAGGAGTCTGCGAGAGACATATTGTGTAATCGGTCCTCACAAACGGCAAAAAAAAAAATATTTTGCGAGCTCCGAGGGAACTATGAGGGCTAATTTAATGAGGCTGCAAGTAAGTATAATTAACAGAAATTGGGAACTACAGTTCATTGAGTGAACCATGAATGCCAACATGTACTGTGACATACTGAAGCAGAGCATGATCTCCTCCCTTTGGAGACTGGGCCGCAGGGCAGTATTAGAACATGATAACAACCCCAAACACACCTCCAAGACGACCACTGCCTTGCTAAAGAAGCTGAAAGTAAAGGTGATGGACTGGCACAGCATGTCTCCAGACCTAAACCCTATTAAGCACCTATGGGGCATCGTCAAACGGAGGGTGGGGGAGTGCAAGGTGTCTTAAATCCACCAATTCCGTGATATCATCATGGAGGAGTGGCAGAGGACTCCAGTGGCCACCTGTGAAGCTCTGGTGAACTCCATGCTCATGAGGATTAAGGCAGTACTGGAAAATAATGGTGGCCAAACAAAATATTGACACTTTGGGCCCAATTTGGATATTTCCACTTAGGGGTGTACTCACTTTTGTTGCCAACGGTTTAGACATTGATGGCTGTGTGTTGAGCTATTTTGTGGGGACAGCAAATTTACACTGTTATACAGGTTGTACACTTACTACTTTACATTGTAGCAGAGTGTCATTTCTTCAGTGTTGTCACATGAAAAGATATCATTATCACATATATAGTTGTCGTACTGCGAGTTGTCGTCATGCAATGTTAAAAATTACGCCCTTGCGCATGCGCAATGAGTGCTCGCATGACTTCGGCTGCAATGAGCTGCGAAGGCGCTCATCGCGATGGCTGCGGGACTTAGAGTCTGCAATGAGCGCTGAAGGCTCTCAGTGCAGGGCTCACTCGCAAGACTTTACAAATGACAGGGGGTTGCGATGAGTGCTGAAGGCGCTTATTGCAGGGGACGCAAAGAGCACCAAAGGCGCTCATCGCAAGCCCTGCAAGACTTTAAAACAGCCTACATATGAGCACAAAAGCTGCTTATGTAAATGGCTGCGATCAGCGACGAAACGCATAGCACTTTCCGGCTATTTGAGAGGCCCGCACCAGTTTACGATTTTAACGGACGAAAAGGTCTCAACCGCGTAACTCGAAAGACAACGAAAAACAGACAAATAATTAAAAAAAGTAATAACACACACTCACACACAGCACAGGGGGAGAGCCAGGAAGCCTGTGAGTGAGGTTGAAAGTGAATTTGAGCCAAATTTGTCATTTTTCGTAGATCGAAAATCGGCTAAGCAAGGAAAAAAATGGGGGCCGAAAAAACTTAAAACCTTTTCAAACAGGGTCAAAACGAGGCTGAACAACGCCAGGCACGCGGGACATTGAAAGTAATACCAATGGCAGTCAGCGCACGCCACACAGACATTCTGCAGAGGTTTTATTTTCAAAGTCCAGCGTGCCTGGCATTGTTCGTGTGTGTTAGTGTCTTCGCCGTTGTGTATATTCTAAGTCCTGCGTGCCTGGCATTGTTCGTGTAAGTGTTAGTGTCTTCGCTGTAGTGTGTTTTCTAAGTCCTGTGTGCCTGCCGCTGTTCGTCTGTGTTACTGTCTTCAGCGTTGTGTATTTTCAAAGATCTGTGTGCCTGGCCTTGCTGCCATTTTTTTCCGGCTTCTGCGATTTTCGATCGTTAAAAAAGACAAAATATGCCTCAAATGAACTTGCAACCTCACTCTCAGGCTCCTTGGCTCTTCCCGTGCTGTGTGTGTAAGTTAATTTGAGGGATATTTGTGTGGTTTTGCAGGCTTTTCCAGTTTGGTGTTTCGGACGGTAAAGTCTAATTTTTGCGAGTCCCGCAGTCCATCTTTGGGCCGTAATTTTGCATCTTATTGCAAGTCCCACGTGCCTCAACTGCTCGCCTCACTACGCGAGGCTCGAAAAGCGTGACAACAGTATAGGTGAAATATATAGACAAAAAATTACGGTAATAACATTGTATGGCAGGTAATGCTGTTTGACACACAATGTAAGGCTTTTAGTCCTCTGAGTACCTTCGGCGTTCATTGCGAGCCTCTCCCCTGATGTACTTTTGGTCGTCTGAGCACATTCGGTGCTCATTGCAAACCCCGCGCTGAGCACCTTCAGCGCTCATTGTGAGCCTCTCCCTTGTGTAGTTTTGCTCCTCTGAGCACCCTGGGCATTCATTGTGAGCTCCGCGATGAGCTCCTTTGGCAAAGCGAGTCTCTCCTCTGCTCTTTTTTTTTCTCATATAAATATATATTTTTATAATAATTAATTAATTAAATAACTTAATATACTTTACCTATTTTTAATGAATATTTCCAGGAATCAATATGCTGAAGAGCTAACAATTGCTGTTCTTTTTTCTGCAGCATACAATGTACATTTGGACCTGATCTGAGGAGAAAGTGTCAGCAATGTGGCAAGTGTGCAGTGTAAGTAGGCTGCGTGCGCAGGGCTAAACCGCTTGTTTAGTTGTGTAATGTGGTATTTTAAATTAGTAATGTTATTAGTTTCAAGTTAGTGTTGTAAAATGGCGGTGAGTGTGTATGTGTTACGCGGGTCTCAAGCATTTTCCGTCCTTCCTAATAGTGTATTTTGGACCTCGTACGTTCCTGGGTAAAAGTCGTATGTGCCCATCAGTGTTTTCCGTGTTTAGGGTTCATGTAGCCTGTTTGTTTTTTTTCTGCTGCCATTTTTTCTCTCGCTTATGCAAATTTTTGAGTGGCGAAAGTCTGCAAATTCGACCAAAATTTGCGTGCAACCTCACTCCCAGGCGTCCCTGGCTGTACCCCCCGTGCTTTGTGTGATGTTTTTTTTTTGTATTTGTTGTGTTTTTTGTGTTTTTGGATGTGAGCGGTTCGTCTGTTAAGTTCAGGTCGCATTTTATTTTCTCTAAATGGCGGTTACAAACCGTAATTTTTTCAGGCGATTTTTTCAAAGTGCTACGGGTTTCGCACTGTGAATTGTGTATTTGAGTTTTCTGTTGTTCTGTAGTCCCGCGGGTCGTAGGTATGATACTTAATGCCTATGGGGTCGTAGGGATGCGTTCTTACAGCGCTCATCTCCACCAGCGCAGTGAGAGCCTTCGGGGCTCCCTGCCTAAGTTGTACGGGGTCATAGGGATGTGTGCCTATGGCGCTCATCTCCACCAGAACAAGGAGCGCTGGCTGCAACGTTACCAACGTTTTTTGGCAAGCCTGCGCTGCTGAGAACTATATATGTGATACATAGATTGTGAATGTGTGTATATGTTAATGTGTATATTAAGAAGTTAGGACTCATCAGTAAAATATTAAAATGATTTAAGTATCAGGGATTTATTTGCAGAGAGTATTCACATTCTATAAAAAGCACGAATTCTATGTATAAAAATGACATGTAAAACATTAGCCAAATAAGGAAAGTTACACTTCTATCTGCTCATGGACGATGATAAAAAAACCAAATCTAATATGTCATTTAATACAAAAATTTAAACAAAAATAATAAAACAAATTTATGTTGCTTAAAAAAAATGTAATGTTTTTTGTTTGTTTTTACTAAATTTCATATTAGCCCCCTCTGTCCACACAACACAGAGCATCATATATACATACGCAGCAGTAACAGGAAATCCTTTCACTACCCGGAAGTGACTGGAGACGACTACAACTCCCAGCATCACTAGCTGTGAATCAATCGTAGCGCTGTATGTGCAGTTGGCGGGTTGTGTATAATTATTCTTATTTTCCTGATCAACCCTCCTAGCAATTCCTAGTGTTCATGCTGCTTTTTGTATTTATACGTGATGAATGAATAGATTAAGGCGCCATACTTTTTTGCAGTGTGTATTGTGTTTTCTTTTTAACATTCAAAGCTCTCTCCGGGATTGCCAACGACAAACATGGCTAGTCCGGGAGGATAAGGAGTCAACTAAATCGTAATAGCATCTCCATAGCACGATATCTATCTATAGCTATCGGTATCCATATATCTTTATCTCTATCTGTTTCTGTCTATCAACTATCTATCTTTATCTGTATCTTTCTGTTTATCACTGTATTTATCTATCTTTATATCTATCTCTATCTATCTTTATCTGTATCTATCTATCTTTATCTATATCTGTATCTATCTATCTTTATCTGTATCTTTCTGTTTATCCCTATATGTATCTATCTTTATATCTATCTCTCTATCTATCTATTTTTATCTGTATCTATCTATCTGTATCTATCTATCTTTATCTGTATCTTTCTGTTTATCACTGTATTTATCTATCTTTATATCTATCTATCTATCTTTATCTGTATCTATATATGTATCTATCTATCTTTATCTGTATCTATCTATCTTTATCTGTACCTATCTCTGTATCTATCTATCTTTATCTGTATCTATCTTTATCTGTATCTATCTTTATTTTTTCTGTATTCTGCATCTATCTTTATTTGTATCTATATATTTATCTGTCTATCTATATCTGTTTCTATCTATCTAACAGTGTATCAGGAGGAGTGTACATATATATTTATATTTAGTGTGTAAAGAGAAATTTTATATATATTATTGTAGAGGGAGGCCTTATCTCTGGGCTCCTGCAAAATAAATCACATATATGGTAATTGTATATTCAGCATTGCTATGTAAAAGATATTATGACCAAGGTTTCACATTATAGCTGTGTTCTGTATACATTCTTGCAGCACACAGAACTTTTACTATTAATATATTTACTGTTTTGTATAGGATACATAATATTCCCAATAGATAGATATTCTTAGTAGCCAGCCAGGTTTTTATATATACAGTATATATATATATATATATACACCCATATATATACACCCATGCTTATATAAACTCTTTAAAACATTAAACATCACAGTGGAACTTTAAACAATATCCGTGTTAAAGATCTACAAATCAATCAAATGTGCACACTATATAAATAGGTGATATTCACACAAAAATGATGAAACAGTTCAGTCCCAAAATTACAAATGACAGCCTAAAACTTCAAAGAAATTCATCTGCCAAAGTAGGGGACTTGTAATTTCCTTTTCCAAAGCTAAAAGATCATATCCTTGTTCACTGTAAATAAATGTACACAAGAGGAGAGAGACCAGCCCCACAGGTGTGATGTGAGTTAAAAAATAAATAAATATCATTATAAAGAATGAAAATGTGTAATAAAGATATAATACCTTGATATATGTGTGTTACCAAGAATAACACTTACAGCCTTATTAAACTGCGATTTGGCCAACTGAATAGGGCTCTATATAAGCTCATAGTATATATTTTTACAGGTTTTTAGTTAGTGAAGACCTTGCTTTTGGATAGAAGTTCACTAACTAAAAACTTCTGTAAAAAGGTATGCTATGTGCTAATATAGAGCCCTATTCAATTGGCTACATCGCAATTTAATAAGGCTGTTAGTGACCTAAGAGGCAAAGTAATAAAGATCACAACAGCCCTGAATAAATCTGGACAACACTAAGTTAAATATAAGTGGTAACATTGAGTAAAGTTAAATGTTACAATGTTAAAATACACAAATTGTTTTAATTCAAATTTAAAATAACATAATAAACATTTTTTTTAACCAAAATAATTCAATATTGTGGGTATTTGATATTTATTGGAAAATTGTGTTCTTTTCTTTCTCTTTGTGTCCTGATTTTAGTCTTTATTTATACAGATATGGACATCACTTGCACCTGACGAACCAGCAGCATATGACTATAATAGTTGTGGGACTGTTCGGAATGCTTACGATGTTGGTAACGCTTTGCGAGCCTCACAAAGCGAGGCGAGCCGTCAAACGCCAACGGCGCTCATTGCAGGCCTCGCGATGAACGCCACAGGTGCTCATCGCCAGCGGCGCCTGACTCTCTCATCCCCCTCTGCCTCTCTCTCATCTCCCCCTCTGCCGCCGTTATGGGCCGCAACCGCGAGGCCCGCGGGACTTGGGCCTCTTTCATCCCCCTCTGCCTCTCTCTCATCTCTCCTAACACAAGGGAGGGAAAGAGAGATGGGGAAAGAAGGTACAGGACAGGGGTGGAAAAAACACAAGGGAGGGAGAGGAGGCGGAAAAGCAGACACAAGGGAGGGGGAAAATGAGACAGAAGAGGGGGAAAAGTAGACACAAGGTGGCAAACAGCATTGCCAGCCTTGAAATACTATATTCCTGTCATCTTTGACAGGCAATTTCCTAGTTCTATCATAATATATCACCAATCCACACACTATAACTATCGCAATCATCATCATACCCTCTAGAATCCCAACATAGGACAGGTACTTGTCTCTGCCAAACCCCAGGATCATCAATCACTGGACAACTATATTTCCATGCATATGATACCACTTCTTGTCTCCTACACATTGATTCATAAGATATTTTTGAATATACAGGTTACTGTTACTCCTCGGTGGTTCAGCTTGTGTTTCTCTTTATTTGTGCACCTATTATCCCAAATAAAGATTATATTTTATTATTTTCTTACATCTGTCCCATGGATGTGGGATGATAGTAAGGAGAGCAGGTCTGCATGTGGAGCAATCTTTGTATTGATACACGGCGGGGGGGGGGGCTGCAGAACTATTTTACTGATACTACAAATACATTATTTTACTGTTTTCTTAGAAATATCAATCCGTTAAATGAAATATCAATGTGTATTTGTTATGATTTTGGTTTTAACTAAAGAAAGAAAGATTAGGTAGTCCAAACATATTTAATTATTTCTTTTTATTTCTTTATTACTTACATAAATTAGACTTTGATTATGAAAATCTGGACACTATCAGTTATTTATGAATAGGAGAATGAGATTGATCAGGTAACAATCCATTCAGATCTCTGCATAGGCAAACAAAAATTATGGGAATTATCTGCATGGGTCCATGAGTAAAATTACTGTATTAATTTTAAATACTGAACTGTTTAGTTCTTGAGTCACAAGTTATACAGTCAACTGAATGTAATAAAGACACTGATGGTCCTAATTTTATAGCATTATTTCAAAGAGCAAATAAATACATAAAAATAAAGCAGACTTGAATGGTTTGCTCATCCCCTTACCCTGATCTGGTAAATGATAACAAGTGGAAGGAAGTCTTAAGATGCAATTGTACATTTGCAGTGATTACCATCCTAGTATTACAGCTTGTTAGCCAAACAAAGCTGTTTTACTTCACAATCTCCTGAGAAAGCTTCCACGAAATTGTGTAAGGACAGGGGAGAATTAAACACTTTGCCCTGAAGCATGTTTTGTGTTACTTTAATATTTTTTAAAATGTTAGTTTTCTATTAAAAAGTTACAGCATCATATTACGACAATATATTATATAATAGATAATTGTGAGTTATAGATATAGTCTATTGTAATACATGAAATATAGGGTCTAATCACTTCAGTGTCTATTCTTTTTTCTCTGTTTTAGCTTCAGTGTCATTATGTGACTTTTTTTAATCCTGAAATTAATAAAGAAGTTTTATTTTTAATCAAATTATGTCTATGGACTACATTGATGATACTAGCTTATAATTCATTTATTAATCATCACTATCTCATACCACTCTCATCGCTTGCTGATATAACTAATAATGCTATCCATGATTTGTGATGATAAAAGTATTGTTTTGAATAAATAACATGTCAATCTATTTTTACTTATAATATGCTTCTTTCCAGATGGAACCGTGGATAGGAACACCCTTGAAAAATCTTAATTAAGATAAAACTGTAATGAAACTATATCTATGTGCAATCAATGTTAGTAAACCATATAAATTGGGGGCAACTCTGAAATAACAAACATGGCTAAAAGATTTGCATGTTTTGAATGTGGGATTCGTTTTTTGCAAGACTTTAGTTCTTGTTATGTATAAGAGAACTCATACAGGTGAGAAACCTTTTATATGTCACCATTTGCTTGTTCTGTATGCAGGAAATGTTTTACCCATCAGTCAGACTTTATTATACCTTAGATATTGACCAACTGAGAAACAAGAAATATCCATTAAGTGGTACAGTCACAGGACTGAGATACATTTCTAGTAAAACAACCTTTATTGTTAGCTTTAAAAATATATAATTTAATCTTTTTATTTCACACCTAGTCAAAAATGGAAAGAATAATATAAAACCCCCAGTATATTGTGGACATCTCAGGTAACATTATAACAAAATGTGGCTACTATAAAGCCTGATTATATGGGTACAGAACACAGCTAAGGCAGTTGCTTTTACTAATGCAGCCTTTAATGAATAAAAGGTTGCTACAGTATCATAAGTAATCTGTATATAAACTACTTACATTGTATAATTGTGTGTTATATTGGATCAATAAACCCTGGGCTCAGCAAACCTAAAATCTAATAAAGCTGCTAAGTATCCGCATAAAACTTTATTTGATACAGCATACATGGAGAAGAACAGAAATGAGTCCAAGGCACAATTGGCACAAATAGGAAACCTAGGGGCAAAATAAAGTATTGGTCTCCCCTACTCTCAACTAGGAGTCTATGTAAGACCCAAAAAATAATAGTACCTATAGTATTGTTCAGCACTCTAAACTTC